>JANKYE010000004.1:13038450-13052102 GCA_032467995.1 Erythroxylum dillonii | reverse complement strand
ACAATGCCATGCAAAATTCACACAAAACCTAATCTTAAAGACCTAATTCATACACATTCATGCATATTTTTACATACTATATGTAATCATGCAATTATATGAAACTAAGACAACACATAAGCTAAACAAGTTAACAACAATCATGCAACTATATGAAACTATACATAATCATGCAATTATATGAAACTAAGACAACACATAAGCTAAACAAGTTAACAACAATCAATTTATCACAATTAACTAACAAATTACCCTAAGAAAAGTATGTACAAATGCCACCTATCACTCACCAATTGGTGGATATTGTGCAATAAAACAGAAGAAAGCATCAACCATTTATTTTTTCAATATGATTTTGCTATGGAGAGTTGAAAGATGATGCTGACCAAATGCAAATCTACGAAGCCCCAAAGGAATGAAGTGATACAATTAAATGGTGTTTAACCATTAAGCATTCTAGTGATTAAGGGAAAGGGTGTTCCTTTCACTTTCCTATCCTATCACAACTATATGTGATGAGAGAAATATGAATTTTTCTTGATGTTTGTCACAACAAGAAGCAATTTGATGAGGATCTTATGTAGAGAATTAACTCCACATCAATGTTTCCAATCACAAATTTGACTTTGGCTATTTTCACAATACATGGAGTCCGTAATATCTAAATGATTACAGAAATGGCGCATATGTCATAGCCATGTCATTAGTCATTCAATACAATTTGTATTAAGTTAGCTCCCATGATGAGCCGCTTTAAGGCTTAATTCTTTTCTTATTTTTTTAGAAAAAAGAATCTGTGAGAGCCCGGCCCGAATGGAGACGGATGGATGAGTACTCGGTAGCACCGGGGAGTTCGATTAAAGTGGGACTGACTCGTCTACCACTTGTCAAAAACCACAACTGCCTAAGAGTTGATTTTCTCGCTGCTGCCCTGCGCCATTGTTAGCATTTTTTCCCCTGCAAACCCTAATAATACCCTCCACTACATTAAACCCTAAATTCCTCAATGAAATCAACTCCGTCCTCTGCCTCTCCTCCCTGAGTTCCCCTCTTCATCATCGCCAATTCCAAACCACGATTGTCGCTCACGCGCGTTGGCGATAACATTCCTCCATAAAAATCTCTTTTTCTAACACTACTATGAGTCTCGCTTCCTCGGACTGTACTCTCATCAATAATGATTATCTCCGCGAATGGAAGTCCGGAAACCCTAGCTTCCGTGTTCCCGTCCCCGTTCCCATACTTCGCTTCCTCTACGAGCTCTGCTGGACCATGGTATTTTGTGTCCTTTAATCTACTTACCTCACCCGCTTCCACCCCCTCCTTTCTCTTTGTGAGTTTTGTTTGTTTTCTTTTTAAGCAATTTGTTTTGATATTGTTGGTTTCTGGTGTAAATTATATAGATTCGAGGGGAGTTGCCATTTCAGAAATGCAAGGCGGCATTGGATTCGGTAGAGTTTTCAGACAGGGTTTCTGGCCAAGAGATGGGCTCCATCTTCGCTGACATTGTTACACAAATGGCTCAAGATGTATCATCTTTTTCTGCTTAAATTTGTTGTAATTGCTAATATATAATTGTGGAACACTTCGATTCTGTGTGATAGAATCTAACTGCATTGCTTAATGCCAAAGCATGTGGAGTTTCGCATCTCATTTACTTATTACCGGAGGCTAATTGCTATGCTGGATAACATTTAAAATCAACTATATTTTATATCCGCTGTTTTCATTTAGGGGTTTGGAGAAGTATTTTTGTGATTGATTGTTCATATTTTTGCTTTCTTTATAAGGAAATTTATCGTGCTAATGATGGATCCTTCAATTTTGGTACTAAAGACATGAGCTGCTTCATTGTGGTTTAAGAATCTTGGGAAATTATGAGTAGAATCATGTTCCATCCAATTATGTAATACTTCTTTCAAAGTCAAAAGTCAAGACCAAATATAACAATATCATTTATGAAGTTGGTATCTGCTTTGAACATTACTAGGTGAGGATTAACTAGGATGAAGAAAACAAAATCATCATGGATAATGTTTGGTGCCACTCTAGTTCTTTTTTAATCTCCCTCAAAGTACTTTATTTCTATTCAACTAGTATATATGTATTAGTATTTCTCAATGAATATGTTTTCAAGTTATTTTCCAATGTAAAGTGCTAACTTTTCTTGCAGCTTACAATAAGTGGGGAGTATCGCACTCGCCTAATAAAGTTGGTAAGTTATATGACACTAACTTGATCTTTGATTTTTGCTAATGGTAGTCAAACAACTGATTCCTTCCTTCTGTGTGAAGTGACTGCTCTATCGGGCTGTATTTTATGCCAAAATTTCTTGCACTAACTTAATATATCCCATTTTTGTGTAATGCTAAGCAATATATTTGTGTAACAAATGCCGTTGAACTGTAATATTAACAACATTCTATTTTTGATTCTTACAATTCGATTTTGACATTAAGAATCCAAAACGTTGAATTGATATGTTATTTAGTGGGTATGCACATTTGTTTTCATTTTACATTCTTTACCAGTTGTGTAGTAGTTTATGCAGCATTCCTTTCCTCCTCCTTGATTATTTTAGCCTACATGCAAGTAGCTCTTATGAAGATGGTAGTTTGGTAATTTGCAAATGATCTCTTTATTGATCTCACTGCTTGGATAATCTTTTACGCTTATCTAATTATTTGTTGGTTTTGTTGACTTGATGGTAACCTGTTTCCGTTGTGACTTTAGTTCTTCTATCTTCTATTCATTTTGGTGCTATGGTTTTATTTGAAATCCACATGTTTCATTCCAGGCTAAATGGATGCTGGAATCCACACTAGTCCCATTGAGGCTTTTCCAAGAGCGTTGTGAGGTGAGAATTGGTGTCATTTCTTGATTTATATTAGAGCTTTACTTTTTGTGAGCTGGCAATATTTTTGTTTTGTTTCATGCATCTAGATTTTAATTTTTGATTTTCATTGAAAGTGGAATGGAAAAGGACTATAAGTTTAAAATTTCTCCCAAATTTGCAGGAGGAATTTTTGTGGGAGGCTGAGATGATAAAGATAAAGGCCCAGGATTTGAAGGGTAAAGAGGTAAAAACACATTGCATTATATTTCTATACATAAGGTCTAAAACACCTTTGGGACAATATGACCTACGATATGTTAAAAAGATGGAATCAAGTCTATTCCACCATCTATATAAGTGTAGGTATAGGTATGATTCTAACCTTTTTAACTCTAGTGTGCATTATCAAGTTATTTGCCCTACATTTTTATAATTCTGAAGTCATAATTTTCTGCCTCATATGATTCAACTTTTCATACCACGTTATTGTCTTGACAGTGGTGAAATCTAGTAAACAGAAATGTGTGGAAGATACAATTGTAAATGTTGATAAGATGGTTTTTTTAATGGGTTTTGGGGCAAGCTTTTAATCCTGGAAGAAACATATAAATATTCAATGCGATGCTAATGTCATGCAATGTTAGGACGATAATGCCATTGGATCATTGTTGAATAATATTTTAACATGCTTGATTGTCAAATTCAGGTCAGAGTTAATACTCGTCTTCTCTATCAGCAAACAAAATTCAATCTTCTCCGAGAAGAAAGTGAGGGCTATGCCAAATTGGTATGCTAAATTATTTATATTGCCTATCATATTATTTTCTTCTTTTATTTCTCTTCTCTTAGTTTGCTGCATATACTTCATTTAACAACAATGTGTACATATAATATCCTTTCTCTAAATTATTGGTTGATTTTTATGCTACTTTTCTTGTATTTTAGGATATGGACTTTATTTCTCATTGAATTCTTATTCCAATATCTATTCTTCAAGTTTTGAACCACATCGGTGTGATGAATGGGTTCATGAAATATTATTGAGAGATTTGAATACACAGTTTGTCCAGATCATAAATAAACAGTGTAAGGGTTGTGCTAGACCATCTAGCACTATTAGGGAAGGAAATGTCATGTGATTTTGATGTACGTTTGAGTATCATTATCAACCAAGTAATATATGATGGAAACTACTAGGAGCATCATTTTTTGCTCTTCAGCGTGAAAATATGTATATCTGGAAATGTGGTGAAATATCAAATACAAAATGAGCCAATTTTCATGGAGTTGGAGTTTGTGCTTGTTAAAAATAGGAGGGTAAATGTTTCTTAAGACGGTCTTATCATGCACTTTCTAGGGTGATTTTGGTGCAGTAGCTAAATTAACATTAAGAATAAGGATAAAGGAAAAGCTGAGGAAAGCCTAAACAATGTGGGATGTGGTGATAAAGGAGTTGCAGTTACTATATGCAGAAATTCTGAACAATTGTATATTATTCTATATTTGATGAATACATAGGTACAAGTATATATAGAAATAGAGAGGGATATTCTAGGAAACTAATATCTGTACATAGTATCCTAACTTATCTGATTTGCTAACTTTTAGGTGTCAATAATAACTAGGAGATATCCAGCTGGATATTTCCCGACACACCCCCTCAAGTTGGCTTGTATATGTCATCCATAGCCATCTTGGTAACCGGAACATTGAACTGCCTCTTGTGTAATTCCTTTGTGAGAATATCAGCTACTTGTTATGATGTTGGAATATAGGGAACACAAATTAATACTTCTTCAATCTTCTCCTTGATGAAATGACAACACTAGTGCTATTCAAATTGCGGCCAATCTTGTCGGCCAATCTTCTCCTCTTTCATTTTCATTGCAAATAAAAAATTGTCCAAAAAACATGCATTATATGCATATAACTCAATGGGGTCAACATTGCCTCTGTTTATTATATTATTTGCAATGTGAAAATGTAGATGTGTTAAGTTGTTTGCAACATCATGGAATCATATGAAAGTGAATCATGGTTAATGTAAACCGTCATAAATTGGAAGAATGGGTTAGTTATCTTCTTATGACTCCATAATCTGTACTATGGTTACAAAACTGATCCTTCAGAAGAATCGGACATATTGGTATGAAATTGCTTTTGTGGAGCAATGAAGAATGATGGTTGCTGGTGTCTTCTATTTTGAGGGTATGCCAATGATGAAGAATGTCTTTCTACCTATCTACAACCGCGAGGAATGGCTTAGGGCTTGATCATGTCAGTTTTGGGGATTTAAAGTTAAGGGTATATGGGAGTATGAACAATCGATTGTGGAAATTGATGCTCCCATGTCTGCATTAGAGTTTAAAGTTTAATGAAGCAGCAGTCAATAGGAATGTGCTTTTGTTTATAAGTGCATATTTCACATGATTATACCACCTGTACAGTTAGCATCTGTTTGAAATATAATATTCAATATTATATTTCCTAAGATATTTTTTTGACGGGTTCTTGCTGAATATTTTTTATCCTTCCTTCATCACTAACTGAGGGGCATTGTATTATTATTTTTTGTTGGAAAATACGATGCGATATCATGTGGACATTTACTGTTGAGTTGGATCAACAGGTTACTCTTCTTTGTCGAGGCTCTGAAGATGCAACTGAAAATGCATCAGCAGCCATGATAGGCATCATTAAGGTTGTCCCTTAACATATTTTTCAGCCCCCTCATCTATGGTCTTATTCAAGTCACTTTTCTTCCTGACAAGTATATTTTATGCAGTCATTAATTGGTCATTTCGATCTGGACCCTAACCGAGTTTTTGACATCGTAAGCTGCTCATTAATTTTGCATTTTCTTATATTTTCAAACAATTTGTTGTCTGCAGTCTAATCCTTTAATTTAATTTTTCCTTCAATTGTCAGGTTTTAGAATGTTTTGAACTTCAACCAGACAGCCAGGTCTTTCTTGAATTGATTCCCATCTTTCCTAGGGTATGTGATGTTATTGCTGAGACTGGATATTGTTTGGATATAGAGGAATGTACGGAACTCCTCACATGCTCATCATTTGATTTTTGGTGCAGTCTCATGCTTCACAAATTCTTGGCTTTAAATTCCAATATTATCAGAGATTGGAAGTAACTGTTCCTGTACCATTTGGGCTGTACAAGCTTACAGCTTCACTAGTGAGGGAAGAGTTCATTGATCTTGATAACATGTGAGTAATTTGCTATTTCGTTTACTCTTATAATTTGGCTGTTCCAGTTTTTATTGCTATAGAGTTTTGGGTTTTGTAAAGTCTTGATTTTTGGAATCTAACTGCATGCTGTAAGCTGTTTCCCAGTAGCTTCATGATAACAATACTTTGACTAAGTGGATGAAATATGCATGTCATTATAATTAAGCTACATAGAATCTGCATCATAACTTCTTCTGTTTAGTGTGTGTTGGGAGTTGGGAAGCATGATGTCAGTTCATTGCATCATATACTGAAGTGGTTTATGGAGAGTAGGTAATTGATTTCTTCTGTTAGTTCTGGACAACTGTGGCTATTATTTTGTCTGGAGGTTGGAGTATTTCTAGGAAAGGAAGAGGCCCTTAGCTCATCTTTTCTAGGGATAAGAAGAGGAATCCTTGACTAGGGTTATGATTTGAATTTTTCAAGCGCATTACAATCACAATGAGGAGGTTGCAGATTTTTTTCATTTTGTACTACACCCCGCACTGACCGAGTAGGCTTTGTTTGAGAAATAATTGTTGGAGGAAGTGAAAACTGAATGTGTTCTCAAATAGCCAAAATACCTGATCATTCACTCTGAGGTGCCAAAATCCTTAGCGGCTCACATAGAGAGAGTCTGTATTGGGAATTCTTTGTCTTGACTTATTTATGGTGTGGAAGTGGAGGTTAGCTTTTGATAGATGGCCATATTAATCTACTACCAGTTTCTGTAAGGAAGCAATTTTTTTCTACAGAATTGCATGGATATGAATAAAATCATTTTTATGGTTACGTTTATTAATTTACAAATTGGAATGTTTCCTTTGGACCTTGTCATGGTACATATTGGAACTGCAATCATGTTAATAGCCATTGTTTCCTTTGGACCTTGTCATGGTTGTCACACTTTCAGAGTTGGTGTCATATTACAATTACTGGTCATAGATGGTTGGTTTGCCTTTTTAAGGTTAGCCAACTTTTCTGTATAACTGAAAACGGATCTTTTCTAAAACTACTGAATTGATCTGCTCAATTTTAATTCCAGCACTTATTGGAATAAGCTCTCTGCCATTGGTTTGAGCATATTAATTAGGATAATCTGGAAATGGAATAAATTAAGACATTTACATATGAGACCTGTAATTTTTGCGTTGAAATTTCATTATGTTAAGGCATCAGTACTTACATGTACTACAAGGCTGATCCCAGTTCATACTGTTTTCATTATCTGGGGTTGTAGCTCGATTTTGGTTTATGTTCATACTGTTTTACCTTTTTTATTGGCTTTCTTGCTGATCTGTTAGCAGGTTTGTTTTCTTTGTTTGTTGACATTGAGTTTTTTTTTTCATTACTATCCTATGTCTTGCAGATATGCACATTTACTTCCAGGTGATGATGAGGCTTTTGAACATTATAATAATTTTTCCTCCAAGCGACTGGATGAGGTATATTGATGGGAAGCTATTTTTATCATTGTTGTTCCCATATGACTTCAAATCTAACTGTTTGGTAGGATATGTTTCGTACTTTGAAATCAGTGTACCTTTTTCTTTTTTTGTTTTCATGGAGACCTAAATAGATTCCTTTATTGTGGATTGTAAACAATTAAATTGTTGCCCCATAGAACATGTAGGAGTGACTCCTGTTACTTGCATAAATTCTGGTACTACTACTTCCATCAATAGTAGCCAAATGTAGATGCAATACTAAAAATAATAGAAGTTACATTTCTTTCTACACCTCGTTCATTTCTGCTTTAGTAAATTCAGACTTCTGCAGGCAAACAAAATTGGCAAAATAAATCTCGCAGCTACTGGGAAGGACCTCATGGATGATGAGAAACAGGGTGATGTGACAATAGACCTTTTTTCTGCTTTAGACATGGAAACTGATGCAATCACAGAACGTTCTGTAGAGCTTGAAAGTAGCCAACCTCTTGGCTTGCTTACTGGTTTTCTTTCAGTGGATGATTGGTAGGTTCAAGCTCAGATCTAGGATATGTAAATATGTTAATTAAGCTTTACTTGTAATCCATTCTTATGTTGGCATCTTGCTCATATTATTCCAAAATTTTGTGGTCACTTCATTATCTTCCAATCTGTCTTTGATTATATAGTTACTCTCTTGTGATCAAGTTTTGTGCTTTTGAATTAGAGTAATGTGACTGGATAACGTACTTGATTCTGATTGGCATTTAGTTCAAGGTATATGCTTTAGTTATTATAAGTTTCCTCGTTCAAACTTGACTTCAAATCTCATTGAGATTTATTTAGATTTGGTTTCTACTACATATCTACTTCTATATTAGGTTGAAAAAACTGATATTCATCTGTTGGGCGTTAGCTATTAAGATTTTTGTTTAACTTAGTCATTGTCTTATAAAACTCTATACCATATTCTTTTGTGTTTCTATACCTTATTCTTTTGAGTTCTTGAGTCGGCACTTCACTAAGATTTTAAACATTAAATTTCAGGTTTCTCTTTTTGAGATTGGTCGTTATAAATAAAGATTTTTGATTTGTGTAAAGTGCATTGTCTTCTTGTATTGTAACTTTTCCTTCATTTAACCATATGAGTAGTCTACTATCCTTTTCTTTCATATTCAAAAGTGGTTTAAAGTTAATTACAAGGACTTAAAATAAAAAATCAGTTTTCATCTGTAATGCCTTAAAAAAACCATTCTTTTCTTTTTTTTGAAGGTATCATGCCCACATATTGTTTGATCGCCTTTCTCCACTTAATCCAGTGGCTCACCTTCAAATATGTAATGGGTTGTTCAGGTATGGTACTGTTCCGATATTTTGATGTGTTCTTGTCATGTGAACACACAGATTTATGAATGAGCATGTTCCCAGTCTTTCCAAGTTGATAACTAGTTACCATTGAAAGGCATCGGTTGCATATTTATCCTTCCAATTGTCAGCTAAAGGCTAGAAGATCTATATGCTTAAATTTTCCAGTAAAACATTGTATGTATCTTCAGGCTTATTGAGAAGTCAATAGCATCAGCATATAATACAATTCGGCAGACACATCTCCAAAGTTTTGCCTCTGCTTCGGCAGCTGATAGTGATGCCATTAATAGAAGTTTTTCCGGTAAATCAGTGATTGATCTTCCCAAGGAGCTTTTCCAGATGCTTTCAACAGTGGGACCATATCTTTATCGTGATACATTATTGCTACAGAAGGTTCATCATGCATATTTCTGATTTTAAGTTCAATCATTTTGTTGCATTTATTTGCTATTCATTTTTTCTCCTATTAATTTCCTAGTTTTTATGTCTGGTTTCTTCATGGACAGGTATGTAGGGTACTGAGAGGTTATTACATGTCTGCACTTGAGCTTGTAGGTAGTAGTGATGGCGTTGGAGATGGTGGAAATGTTTCATCTGGAGATCGGATTCCTCGTCTGCACTTAAGGGAAGTTAAAGCAAGGGTAGAGGAAGCCTTAGCTACATGCTTACTTCCTTCTTTACAGTTGGTACCTGCAAACCCGGCAGTTGGACAGGAAATCTGGGAAGTAATGAATCTTCTTCCTTATGAGGTTGGCTTTACAATGCAGCCTTTTGCCCTTCCAATTTATAATGTATTTGGGTTGATAGATAACGTTGCTAGATAAATACCATCTGTCTAGGTTCGGTATCGTCTATATGGTGAATGGGAAAAAGATGATGAGTGGAACCCGATGATTTTGGCTGCAAGGCAAACTGCAAAGGTATCATATCTCTTTCCTTCTTTTCCTTTTTCTGTTTGTCTTTGTATCAGTTTGTAGTTTCTTGTCTTTCTTATTTATTTCCTTTGCAATTCTGCAGCTGGACACTAGAAGAATTTTGAAAAGGCTTGCAAAGGAAAATTTGAAGCAGCTGGGGCGCATGGTTGCAAAACTAGCTCATGCCAATCCAATGACTGTACTTCGAACAATTGTTCATCAGGTGCTGTACTTAATAAGGAACGTCGCGTAAAGAAGCTTTAAGTACTTGAACATAATATCTTTGAATCCGGGTGCAGATCGAGGCATATAGAGATATGATCACTCCTGTGGTGGATGCTTTCAAGTATTTGACACAGGTTTGTTTATCTTTTCCTAATTCTAAAGGATTTTGTTGTCCACTCTTGCACAATTGTTCACTCACTTTATAGTTAAATATTTCTAACTTGCTCTTTGGAGTATCTATTTATTTCCTTCAAGAATATTTGGCATTGTATTCTCCCACCTTTTGTATTAAAAAAATTTATGCATTTGTCTTTGGAGTTTCTCCTTTGTTACTCCCAAGAGCAAACTTTCCCACTTTTTGGATTTCAATTTAAAAGTTAATTTTAAAACAATATCCAATTTTTGATCATGTTATTTAGTTAACATTGGCCCTTTAACTAACTGATCAAAGCAGGAAACAAAATGACTGAGTGAGAAAGCTTCTGAAACCATCTCCTATGGTTTAGCTTCCTTTTGCTGTATTTTCAGTTTGTTGGGTATTTCAGTACACTTATTCTTTTCATCTTTATGTCTGTAGCGGAGTTTTTATATTTTAAGGAGGTTTGACTATCAGAGATACAGTAATGATAAACAGACATGCTTCATATGAGAAGTTATTGTCATTTGGGATAAACCTGCTGTGCTTAAGAAATAGTTAATCTGTATCTGTGTTGCTTCACTAGCTTAGCTATGCAGTTAAAGTATCCAAATGGACTCCTGGTAGATGAGGAAACCTAATATTTGATAGTAGTCATTTTGTTGTCTGTGTCCTGTAAGTAATAAGGTTTTGATAGAGAGTAGTCCTATTTCATCGGGAGTTGTTTTCCAGCCTGATTATTGTTATCATTTTCTGGTGTAGCTTGAATACGACATTTTGGAATATGTTGTGATTGAGCGATTGGTACAAGGTGGTCGCGAAAAGTTGAAAGATGATGGCCTTAATTTATCTGACTGGCTTCAATCCTTGGCTTCATTCTGGGGGCACCTGTATGTGTAATTTTTTATTGCAAATATTTCGATGCTTCTATATGGTCCTGTTTTGGCATGAGTGAAGTTTCAGTCCTTAGAAGCTTTGTAGTTTTGGTTTCCGTTAGCAATATTTGTTGTGTGATGCAAACAATTTCGAGCAAAATATATGCATTATTGCTCTTTCTACTTGCTTATTCCAATGCCTTCCAACATAATGAGCTTGTTTTGAAATGCTGCTTGTATGCATTGCTATGAAACTTTTGAGAGTCCACTGTGAATTACTTCCATTCTATTGAGTGTTATAGCCATATCTTGGGATGCTTTACTTGAGTTTCCGGGTTGCAGATCATACTCAGCAAAAGCATGGCTGTGGCTGAGGGTTTTGTGGGCATTGCATAATTTACTGACTAGCCAAATTGTTAATCCAGATCAGTTCCATTAGCTTGACTTGGGATGAATACAGAATCTTGCTTGAGGATGAATAGAGATATCTTGAGCTTTGTTGTTGTTATGGGTGGGTTTGTATGAAACAGCACCAGAATGTGATGACAGCTAAGGGGAAAGGGTGATCAGAATGCATTGTATGAACTTTTCAGTGGTGTCCATTTATCCCTTTTCGATTTTGATATGCTTATGGGTAAAGGTGAGAATGGATGTTCCATGAAGTTGGGATGAATCCAGGGTCATGAAAGAGAAACTTCATGGGATGAGATTCAGGATCATGAGAGGGGCAAATGGATGATCTCATAAAGAGTCAACATTATATTCTTAAAGTTAACATTTGACTTTGTGCTGTGGTTGTTTGTTGATGAGGTTTCATTGTTCAAAGTTCATATTGTTCCTTGATCTTTTCGGTTCTAAGCTCCATTTTCCTGGAGCTAGAGTTGAGGTTTATATGGAGGACCTAATTGGATAAAACGTTTTCAGTAAAATGTGAGATATTTTGATGAAGGTGGGATTTACGGGGATGCTTGATGTCTGTTTCCTCATGGAAGGTGGAAGATTGGTGTCAACGTGAAAGGTGAATGGAAATTGTTGTGGTCACATGACAAAAGTTATTGGGTAACTTGAATGACATTCTGAGATTGAGAGTGTGATTTGATAATTTTTCTCAAGCAGACACCTGACATATTAATTGTTGAGGTTCTTCACTTTTTGGCTTCTTGAAGATGTAGGCCTAGATGGGATGCTAAAGTGCAATGACATTGGGTTACAGATGCTTGTTATCACCCTTTCCTCTTCATATTTCTTGCCTAGATGGGATGCCAAAGAGCAGTGACCTTGGGTTACAGATGCTTGTTATCACCCTTTCCTCTTCATATTTCTTTGGTTTAGTCTGTTGCATCCATCTGTTGCTGGAATGCTGCTGAGAGTATATTTTCTTGGTCAGATACAGCGTCAACTACATGGTATTAGCAGACCATGTGGAAGGTTGATGTTGTTCTGTGAGCCGTGTCACTGGATATGAGGAAAGCAACTGAACACTTCAGTTTGATTGCCATTGTTTTATCTTCATTTTGGCTTGTCAAGACATCCAGGTTTCTCATGGTCAGGGGATGCCATAGTAGTGCAATAACATACTGGTTCTAGCTTGCAACTTTTTGAGGTAGAATGCTAATTCTGTGGCGGCAGCACTCCTAATTTTGGTCAAATCTTGAAACATTCTTGGGTTTCAATAGTAAGGGGTAGTTTCCAATTAGAGTTCATTGACTTTTTTTTAAAATTTTTCATCTTTGCATCTTTTTACCCACTTATGAAATGATTAATGTGCCAATGTACAGCTGGGCTAGAGGTCTTCAAACTATTAAACAAGTTTGGAAGAATCTTTGCTCTTTGTTGTTGCATCAACAATTTTACTTACGAATGGTCTTAAGTTTACCGAAAAGAAACTATTAGGATTGCCCTTTACCTTCTAACATTTATTACCAATGTCAATAGCACTTGTTTATCTGCATAATCAACAGCAGTTTTATGGGCTATTTTAATTGTCTTCCAACTGATGCCATTTGGTGGTGAACTTTGGTGGTCACTTAAAAAGTTTATGTTGATGAAACAGTGAAGGAAAGAGAGATTAAAATAATGACATAATTTCAATGTACTCACAGGTAATGATTGACTGTTCATGTCTTCTGTAGTAATAAGTTGTTAAATGATAAGATTCAGATGGTTTATTCTAGCATGTTAGTGTCTATTAATATGGAAGGGATAGTGTTTAAGCTTATTGAAATATTTGATGCTATAAAGAAAGAAATGAATGTTAGGATTAAGCTCCTGCCTTTGTTACCTTTTTTAATGCTTTTATGTGTACGTGTCTGTGTCAAAATGTTACTGAACAGAGCTGTTATACTATCTCTAATTTGTAGCTAAGCAATCTTCCTTTATGGTGCTGTACTTCGTCTAGATTTATAACCATGTGCATCTTACTATTTCCGAGTAATCTGTGCTACTTGTTTTGCTAAAAATTTCCAACCGGTGTTCTCAACTATTTCTTTTCTTACTTTCCTCAAATTGTTTATTGCTTTGTGCTGTGAGATTAATCATAGTGGTGTCTCGGGATATATAAGTAGCAGGTTTTCTTCCATCTTATAGATTGTCTTCATATGCTTGGCTTTGCTGGGGAATTGGAATATCTAGAGTTTTAGCTTGCTTTG
>JANKYE010000004.1:12937993-12948126 GCA_032467995.1 Erythroxylum dillonii | reverse complement strand
TGTGATGCCATGGGGAGTTTAGTGGTGGTTGTCAGTAGTGGTCTCTTATTGTAGGATATGTACCGGAATGACCTACGAGCGTTCCGGTGGGTACTCTATGGTAAGGGGGCGCTACATTAGGTCTTCAAAAATACTTGATCCCTATTAGAAGATCAGGAGACAAACTGGAATGCGTAGAGCTTCTATATTTAGTTGACCTAATCTTGGTGAACTCCTATTCGGTGAATATGTAATAGGAGAACTTATAGTATTAAAGGGTGATAAATTCTTAAGCTTCCTACCATTTGAGGCCTTCACGTACAATCCATATGCAACCGATGCTACAAGTAACAAAATAACTGATCCAACAATGTATAGATTCCTCAGCAGTTGGTGGGATTCTGTTTATAGGTATGTTATTATGGGAATAAAACTAGGAAATGGAGGTGAATAAAATGGAACACTGAAGTTTAAGGTTGGCTCTAATACTAGAGGAATTAGGACAATTGTGATTGGATAAATAGTGGCCCAAGGTCCTAGGCTATTAGCTACAGAAAAATCTGCCAGTGTGATTCTAAACCTTTTGACCAAAGGGTATATAACAAGATATCTAAGTCGGGTATCGCTAATAAAATTATTAGGACATGCACACTTCAGAGACACATGATGCTGGACCTCGTTCCCGAAGCCCTGTCGAATAGTGTTAGACCCTGTTTCCGGAGCTCAACTATCCAAAACGGAGTCGAAAATGAAGACCGTTGGGCCCGAGTCCCAACCCCCAAGGTTGAACCCGAGGTGACCCGTCGGAACCGACGAAAGAGATAATCTGTGGAAGCATACTTATCTCACTCAAACATACATTCATACGCATCATATCTATCAAACTAAGCACGGTCATCCAAATGCCATTAAAATAACAAAATATTCAACAACTTTGATAACATAATAACATCCGCAATAAAGCTTTAAACAAAATACATGAGGATGCTCGATGTCGATATGCCTGATGAACTATACAAAATAGTACTAACTTAGTACAAAATTCTATAACTATTGAGGAGCGCTCGATGCCTTGCAAAAGATCAACCGTTGTCTTGTGTTGCACCTGAGGAGGGAAATAATGGGATGAGCTACACAGCTCAGTGGCTAATATATTTATAGCCATCGGTAACTAGTACAAATTCAAGCATATGTATAGGTATATGTCAAGAAATTCTAGCAGTCATACAATATTCAAGCACATAATGAACAACTCATGTCATAACTTAATATACTTTATAATTAACAAATCAAAGATGCAATGCACAAACAAGCGGCTCGAGAGTTCCGTGAAACAAGACGGATAACCTGAAGGTTAAACCGTGAACAAAACGAGTCCGATTTCTCAGGATCTCGTGGCCACAAGTGGGCAGCCAGGAGAAGGCTTTTGTCTACATGCACGCGACTAACAAGACATTCCTCTCTCGCCCAAACAAGGCACATATTCAGTTTCAAATGTTCATAATGCCAGGAATTCTTTAAGGCATAACATAAGCAGAACGTATGATCTTCTAACAATTCATTCTTAAACATATTCAATCAATGCATAACATAAACACATATTCACACATAGGCAAGAATTTGCCCAATCACACAATAACTATAAACGTATTACCCACCTGTAGTCGTCCGATAATCCAAGTTCAGTGTTGTCTTTCCTCTTGCTCTTGGATCGGATTTTCTTGGATTCCTATAACAAATCAAGCTCAATCAAAAATAGTCCATACACCCTAAAATACTAAAATACATCTTGCTAGAAACTGGCCCTCGTCGCGACGAGAGGTTGGCACACGTCGCGACGAGAGGCTGGCGCACGTCGCGACGTGTAAACTGGAACACGTCGCGACGCGTGCAACTGCTCGCGACAAGCACATGGGGCATGTTGCGACACACAACGCGACTAACAATCAGCAGCACGTCGCGACGTGTTCTTGAGCACGTCGCGATGTGCGAACCCAGAAACTTCCCAAAACTTACTTCAGTACTAAAACATCAGTTCTGCATCATTTCTAACCTCATTCCAAACCCAACTCGTTCACAAACACAACAAAATCACTAACCCTAGACGATTTTCGACATTACCGCACAACATTCTCAAATTTCTTCCCAAGCTCATTCAATCCCTAATTTCAATTGTAAATAGCACTAAACCAGGTTCAATAAACCATTTAAGAATAAAGAATGCAATACTTACTTGATGATGCTTCAGATTTCTTCAAACCTCCACAAACCCTAAAAAACTTAAGCTTTCCTCTTCTTCCCCTCTAAACCCACGACACACTCTTCCTCTCTTCCTCCTTCACATTTCTTTTTTCTTTTCTAATTTCTATTCTTACTAATTGCACAAGTACCCTTATGCCCTTTCACTTAAGCCTAAAAATTCTAAGACCTAAGTGGTCTTCCAAGATTACCCCTCTCTTTCATTTATCCAATTTAATCCTACTTTAGGCCAAAATTTAATACCTTAATCAAACTTGATTTAATAAGACTTCAAAAATTCAAAACATGCCTAAAAATTAAATAACAGGTTTGGGATCCAACACATGAAGTTGGGTACCAGCCTTGATATGGCTTCCTTGAGATGGGTTCTCCTGAATAATGGTAAAGTGATTTTACCAAGCCTTCAAATTCAACAAAAGCAACTTGTGGGAGAGTTGCGTTTTCAGGGACAACATGGCTTAAATTCCTCGTAAAAAACTTGCCTGTGCAAGAACATTTTATGGGAACAAGAACTTCCCTACCTGTTTCAAGTATGTCCCATTAAGACTCAACCCTGTTGAGGAGAAGTAGCTTGTTGGAACCCATACCGGATATCCCACCTCTTACGAAAAACCAAACTAAATCAGAGCATTTCTACTTTTGCTCTGATACCATAAATGCTGGAACCCATTATCGGATATCCAATCTCTTACGAAACACCAAACTAAATCAGAGCATTTCCATTCTTGCTCTGATACCACATATGTTGGATCCCGTTTCCGGAACCCAACTAACTTCACTCAAATATCAAAGTCCTCAAAATTAAACAATTCATTTCTCATAAATTTTTCTTAATTTCATCAAATTTCCTTAAATTCCTAACTTTCCTCACCAATTTCTTTCTCAATTAACTTCATTGTACTATTTCTAATTTTCATCAAAAATTTGGGGTCCAACATGGCTCGACAGGATCTACTTCAAACAATTGAGAGACACTGCGGATAGTCCTGAGATGTCGGTTCACCCTGTAGACGATGAACGTGTGGCATGAACTCTTTTTGAAATTGCAAGTGTATGTTGAACCTAGATCGCTGGTTCCCAAATAGTTCGAAGGATCGTAGTATTATTGACCATTCGTCATATTGAACCATAAAAAGATACATAACCAAAGGGATGTTTTCATGGTTAAAGAAATGAAATGATTTGGATATTGACCTAGTGATGATGTTTTTGAAATTTTTGTACATATCAGAAAGTGCCTATATAGGAATGCTAGAGTTGTAGTTCTTGGACAGAATTCGTAAACATTCAAAGAGGCATATAACAGTTTATTTTAGAAATCAATACCTTCTTCTATTGGAGGGTTATCTGGGACTTATGCTCGAAGGAATAACTATAAATAGATAGTAAAATTAAAAGGTTACAAATAAGAAGTCGACATTATCTTTAACATCTTATTGAGCTTAAAGCCTAATAATACCAAAAACTGTAGTAATATAATGTACATTATGCATATTGTAATCCCTCCTATAATGTCCTTGTTTTTTCCTTTATACCATCTCTATCAGTAGATGATTGAAGTTGAACTTGAATACATAAATTGACTGGGTCTTCTTCAGTACATTAGCAAGTTTATGCATATTCATATATTTTTGGATTAGGTTCATCTACATCTGTGGACGTTCCATCTGTGTCCTTTATAGAGAAAGTAAACTTGGCAAATCTTATGGCTCATTACAAGTAAAATTTATGTAAATGTGGTTGCATCCTATCGTAGGTTGAATTCCTAAAAAAAGAGGTTCGGAGCCTTCACATTGAGGGTTCCCATCATAATTGGCATGTGTTATTTGTGAAACATGTCAACTTGAAGCTTTTTGGCATTGTGATATGTACTATATTCATATCTTTAGTTATTCATTGTTGTTTGTCCTCACTTGGGAGTTCATTTAGTGCTTATATCCCTATAGCTTAACTAGCGACAAGAAGAGTCGGACTTTGCAGCTTATTAGGTATTAGCAGATCTGGGCACCATCAGGTATATTTTTTTGTTATATTTTATTTTTTTAGTTATTTATTTATTGTAATTTTATTTACATAATTATTTAGCGAGCCAGTTTTATTTTTTTACCCTTTAACTTGCATCACTTTTTTATTGTCACATCTACATATGGGTTTATCGTAAATAATCTCTCTACTATGTAAGGGTAAAGCTGTGTACTATCAAACCTTTCCAAGCCCCGCTTTATTGCGAGACTTCGGATTGAGTGTCATGATGACGACGACGACGACGACGATAACCATCTCTAGCTAAGCCACATATGCCATTGGTCTACTTCCTCGTTTCTTTTGTTTGTTCTTACAATCATCTGTCGTGAAATTTCAGGTTTCAACCGGTCAACGTCGTAAAAAGGAATAATGCACAGTGCTGAGCATAATCTCTTTTTTTATTGATAATCGGGTATTTTGCAAATTTTTAATTACTTATTAAATAAATTCTATATACGAATTTTAAATAAAATTAGTCTCAACTCAAAAGACATACTTTAACTTAGACATTCAACTGATCCAAAACTTAGCGTTGTCCTGCCTTTATCTTTTACCCCGAGCCTTTTTCTTTTTTCCTTTCCTCTGCTTCCTTTATCTTCACTTTTTTTAAGACTATATTTTTAGTCACCTTCGTATTTATCATAATTTTTATATAGATTATATTATTTTAATAAATTAAATTTATAAATTAATTGAATTAAGGCAGACGATGAAGCCACCAGACGTAGAGGACATCCTAGTCTTTTTGATAAACATGTGAAGATCTTCTACAATCTCACCAGCATTATTATGATTTGCATTACCTCGTATTTCAATTTATCTTCTATATCTCATTTGAATTCATTTGTATCTTATCTTATCTCAACAACTTAGATATCACAAACTTGTATAAATGCAGTGTAAAGCCATTCATTGAGATATAAGAAAAACAGTTCAATCATACATCAATCTCTGCTTCCTTTCTATTCTATCATGGTATCAGAGCTGATACAATAATCGTCTTTTCAACCCACAAATTTATTTTCAGCTAGAACTTTCATCAAACACTTATTCAACCTATCAACTTACCATAACTGAAAACACATATTCAACCTATCAACTTACCACAACCGAAAAACACACAACTACACTATCTTTGCTACATACTTAACACAAATTTGCAAGACCCAAAATACATCTCAAATGGCAGACCTCAATTCTCCTACTTTACCATTCAATCAGATAACCAATTTCCTCACTACACAATTGAATTCAACAAATTACTTCATCTAGCGAAATCAAGTTCATGTCGTCCTCATCACTTCTGACCTTGTTGGATACATTGATGGTTCCATAACACCTCCGAATGATGACTCCTCAGACTTTCCCAAATGGAAAAATTTTGACAGACTGGTGTATTGCTTTTTTACCGCTTCTTTGACTAGGTCCATTGCAAGACTTGCAATCGATTGTACCATTGCGCTGGATCTCTGGATTCCTCTGAAAAATCACACTATTTCCAACGGTCCCCTGCCCACAATAAATCCAATCATTGCCAAATTTGCTGGAAATGGGGTCACATTGCAGTTCATTGTCGATCCCGTTACTCTGCCTCCCGAAATTGTCCCACAAATTATACACCTCATCTAAATAACATTTCCTCTGCTTTTACTGCCCTAAACTTTCACAATCCTTCAGACTCACCTACCTTTACCTCCAGCACTATTACTGAATGGCTTCCGGATACTGGAACAACCAATCACATGACGCCTAATCCTCACCTTGTTGAATCTGAAACACCTTACAAAGGTCCAAATCAAGTGATTGTCGGTAATGGACAAACCCTTCCTATATCCTCCACTGGTAATGTCACTTTATCGACTCTAACTCGTCCTCTTCATCTCGGTAATATTTTAGTTGTCCCTAATCTTACTGCCAATTTACTTTCTGTAGCTAAGTTTGTTAAAGATAACTCTTATCTTATTGAGTTTAACCCATTTGGTTACATTGTGAAGGATCTCAACACCAAGATACCTCTGTTCGCGGGATCCATCCATAATAATCTCTATCCTATTAAGGTCCTACTCCAATTCATAAATTCTTTTGCCCTCCATGCTACCTCCACTCAAATCAATCTATGGCATCAACGTTTAGGTCATCCTTGTTCAGTCATACTCTCTAGATTATCTCTTCCCTTTAAATTGTCATCACATTTATTGAATAATTGCACTTCATGTTTATTAGGTAAAAGTACACATCTTCCATTTACTTTATCATCACGTGTTTCTACTATGCCTTTACAAATTATTCACTATGATATTTGGGGTCCATCACCATCTCCTTCTTTTTTCAACTATCGTTATTTCATTATTTTCATTGATGATTTTAGTTGCTATGCTTGGATTTTTCCTTTAACCCACAAAAATCAAACACTTTATCAATTTCAACTTTTCAAAACTAATATTGAAAATCTCTTTTCTATCACAGTTAAAACTTTCCAATGCGATAGAGCTCCTAACCTCATCAAAGAATCTTTAGCCACTTACCTTGCCTTCTGTGGCATATCTTATCACATTTCATGCCCTTATACCCCACAACAAAATGGACTTGTTGAGCGTAAAATTTACCATATTACCAAAACTGGACTTACTCTTCTCCTTCATGCCTCTCTACCTAAACCCTCTTGGTTCAAAGCCTTCTCCACAACCACTTATCTAATTAACCTATTTCCCACACTTGTCCTCAATCACAAGTCACCTCATGAAACCCTGTTTCTTCATCCACCAAATCTTTCACATCTTTGTGTTTTTGAGTTTGTTTGTTTTCCTTTCCTTGGGGCAACTTGTACGGACAAACTAACTCCAAAGTCCACCAAATGTGTCTTCGTAGGGTATTCATTACAATACAAAGGTTATCGTTGTTTTGACCATAACACCTCCAAACTTTACATCTCCTGACATGTCCGATTTCTTGAAAATGTTTTCACTTATGCAAATTCTATCGCTAATATCTCCCCCATACCCTCTACCTCTACCATATTGCTCCCACTACCTTCTCCGACCTCTTCGTTTTTACCAAATACTACACAAAACCTATTGCCTCCTTCTCCTTCACATCAGCACCATATGATCACTCGTACATGTGATAACACCCATGTTCCCCGAATCCTTTCCGATTATGTCACCTATTCCATAAACAACCGGACTTTATATACTCCTGATCCTACCTCCTTCACCCAAGCCAACAAATTTTCACATTGGCGTCAAGCCATGCTTGATGAGTTCGCAACTCTCCATCGCAACCACGCCCGGACTCTTATCCCTCCACCTCTTAATGCCAATATTGTTGGATGTAATTGGGTTTTCTGCACCAAAAGAAATTTTGACGGGTCCCTAGATCGCTCCAAAGCTCGGTTAGTTGCCAAAGGCTATCATTAAGCTCCTAGCATTGACTACACTGATACATTTAGCCCTGTTGTCAAACCCAATACTATTCGCCTTATTCTCACCATTGCTCTATCCAAAATTTGGTCGGTTCATCAACTTGATGTCAGTAATGCCTTTCTCAATGGCACTCTAGTTGAACTAGTGTTCATGTCTCAACCACCTGGCTTCATTGATCCTCACAAACCATCTTATGTCTGTCATCTTCATAAAGCCATCTATGGCCTCAAACAAGCTCCAATAGCATGGTTTCACCGTCTAAGTCAAAAGCTATTTGATCTCAATCTCACTCCCCCCAAATCTAACACGTCCTTATTTGTTCATTCAACTAATTCTCATACCACTTATCTTCTCGTATATGTTGACGTTATCTTCATCACTGGCTCTTCATCCTCTTTTATGACAAACCTCATTCAAGACCTAAACACTACATTCTCTATCAAAGAGTTTTTCTTCTTCATTCTTGGGATAAAAGCAACTACCACACTTACTAAACTCCTTCTCACCCAAACTAAGTACACTAAAGACCTTCTCCTCCGCATAGGCCTTGCCTAATCTAAACCTGCCATCACACCAATCACCTCAACTCTTCCTCTTTCCAAAAATCACGGTACCCCTCTCCCTGATCCTTCTGAATATCGAAGTACTGTTGGTGCTCTCCAATATCTTTGTCTTACTTGTCCTAATATTCAATTTGCAATCAATAAAGTTTCTCAATTCCTTCACTGTCCTACCGACATTCACTAGACGACTATCAAAAGAATTCTTCATTATCTTCGCTCCACATCAACTTCCAGTATCTATTTAACCTGACAAACCTTTCTCTCTATTCAAGCCTATTGTGACGCGGATTGGGTTGAGTGTCTTGAAAATTGTCGATCCACATCTGGTTATTGTATATTTCTGGGCCTAAACCTTATCTCTTGGAGTGCAAAGAAACAACCTACTATTGCCAGATCTAGCACTGAAGCAAAATATCGCAGTATAGCTAATGCTGCTACTGAAATCTGTTGGATTACATTTCTTCTTGGTGAAATTGGTTTCTCTCACACCACACCTACTTTTTGGTGTGATAATCTGGGTGCAACTGTTCTTGCTACCAATCTCATCACTCACACTCGTACAAAACATATCTAGATTAGTATTCATTTTGTCAGTGATTTGATTACCAACAAGGCGCTTACTATTCAGCATCTATCTTCCTGTGATCAAATTGCAGATATAATGACAAGGCTTTATCTTCCTCTGTCTTTCACAATCTTCGTGACAAGCTCATTGTGAGAACTCACCGTGCGCTTGAGAAGGGCTGATAAACATGTGCAGATTTTCTACAATCTCACCAAAATTATTATAATTTGTATTATCTTATATTTCAATTTATCTTTTGTATCTCATTTGAATTCATTTGTATCTTATCTTATCTCAACAACTTAGATATCACAAACTTGTATAAATACAGTGTAAAGCCATTCATTGAGATATAAAAAAAAAACAGTTCAATCATACATCAATCTCTGCTTCCTTTCTATTCTATCACTTTTAAAGTGGAGTAACTTTAATTCTCTTCCTTTTCTAAAGAATTGTGAAATTTGTAAAAGTTATTTTTCAAATATATATTAAATAGTGGATTAAAAATTTAATAAATCAATTATCTCAAGTTAAAGGAAACACTCAATATAGAGATTTTAATATAATACGTATTTATAACTCTTTAATTTTTTAATTATTAGAGACTTTAGTTTATATTTTTTACTACGTAAAATATATTTATTAAATTAATTATTTAATGGATTAATTATTTCAAATTATCTGAACTCATCTACAGAATTTTTAACACAATATGTATTTTATAACTCTTCGATCAAAAAATTGAATAATTAGTAATTGGATTAAAAATTTTTAATATAAATTTTATTTGTAGAAAATAAAATAATATCTTAAATTTACATTTTACTTAATCCTATAAGACCAATGAATGCATTGTTAAATTTTAAATCTACAAAAAATTTCCTATATTTCCTATAAACAATCTATCATATTATGATTTAACAAGATATATGACTAAAAAAGTCTAGTCAATTTTTTTTATTTTCTTCAAATTTATGATTCAATTTATCAAAGTTTGATTGAATTAATTTCATATTTTTAAAAAAGTTCCTTTTAAAGATTATTTAACATCCGAACCCCAATTTAATTTAATTTTATAATTAAATTTAAATTTAAATTTAGATTTAATTCAATTTATTGTCACTAATATACATACACATATCATAAATTTAAATTTATGAAACATTAGGATATTTATAAATAAATAAATAATAATTTTATTATAAAATTCTCAAATTTTAAATAAAATTATTAATTAAAATCACCATGAAACATTAGGATATACTTATTATATAGGACTTTTTTTTTGAAATTACATATTATATAGGACTTAATATTATA
>JANKYE010000004.1:12908072-12919641 GCA_032467995.1 Erythroxylum dillonii | reverse complement strand
TTGTGAAGGCAGTACATTTGGTTGCATTTTTGACACCCTTAGGGGTGAAATTGGTTTTTGTGTCCTTCATGAAACTTATAGAGTTTTCTTTGTTTTTTCTATAGACACCAAATTTTGCAAGAATTGGACTTCCATATCGGAAGTTATGCATGTTAGTATACGTATATGTATATGTATATATATACATATATGTATATATATATGTTAATTGTTTTATTTTGGATTTATGCCTTCTTTTGTGAATAACTTTTCCGTCTGACATCCGATTGACCTGATTCTCGAGGCATCGGATTCGCAAAATATGTAATTTCATTTCTATGTGAAATTGAGAATTTTTAGGAATGAAATTGACGTGGATTGATTAGGTCAAATTGAAGGGATCGGGTAATTATTTTTCTGGTCATTGTTTTATTAATTTTTAGACCTATAGAGGTCCAAATTGAGTAATTTTGGTGTTCTTAGATTTCTAATTTTTAGACGAAATTTTTGTGATGAGAAGTTTGGATTAATGCCAGGAATGTCATTAACATGCATTGTACACAGTTTTAATTGCTACATGTGCATTATTAAATATGTCTGATTGTACCATTGGTAATGTTTGTATAATTTTTGACTGTTATAGAGACGCAGTTGGAACGCCAAGCCACCGACGTTGTCGAGACTTCCCAGCATTAGCTCAAAAGCTATTGGTGAGTGACCTAGATGGCTCTCTCAATCATTATATGTTTACTGTGGAGATAATGGTGGGTTTGTGATTGAGTATGACTGTGGATTCCGAACAGAAGGTCCGATGTATTGGGAGCTATGATATAGAAGTGTTAGTTGTTTGTGAATCTGTGAACTACCTTTTATGATGTGATACATTGCGACATATGGATTAATTGCGATACATTTGCTGATTAATTGTGACATATGCATTTCATACATGAATGCATGATCAGATAATGACAGTTATGATCGGAGCAACCACCGAAAGCTAAAAGCTCACCATACTTGGGCCTCGAGCCCATAGTGATTTCAGAGCCTCAGGTTCAACGATTAATGCGCCCATATTGGGACAGTTTAGGCGCTCGGTCACAACACCGTAATAAATGAGAAAAGTGTCACATACACATTTCATATGCATTTGATTGAATAATTTTAATTGGATGCAAGGCCAAAATGCCTTATTCTTATGTGATAGCAATCATATGGTATTTCTGAACGTGTAATTTTGAATTTACTGTGAGTTGCTTGAATACAATTATGTGGTACTTCTGAATGTGAAATAATTGCTGCTTGAGTGTTGCATAAATTGAGTGAACCATCGATGATGGTTATCTCACTGAGTTCGCAAAATTCACCAAAATTGCCACGTGTTTTTTTCAGATTCAAGAGTAGACTCCTAGCTCCAGAGGGACTTTTCGAACCGTGTAGATCATTTTGGTGGCAGACGTAATGGCTCACAGGTCGGTCAGCTGGGACTTTTGGGAGGATCTAGATAGATATATTTTCCTGTATATGTAGCAAATTGTACTAAGTTTATGGAGCGATGTACAGACAGGAAACAATGACAGTTGTAAATTACTATTTTGGATGAAATGAAATAGAAAATATTTTGGTTTTAAAAACTGTGATTTTTATATTGCTGTTTTATTTTTGTGATGCCATATATGGTAGTGATCGTTCGTAGCGCTTTCTTGTAGTAGGATATGTACCGGAATGACCTGCGAGTGTCTCGGTGTGTACCCTACGGTAAAGGAGTGCTACACGCTGTCGCATCAGCTTCTTTCCCTACCACCGTCTACCGCCCTCGGATTGCCCAACCGACGCAATCTATTGCGTCGCTTGTGAGCCCATCCAGTGCCGATGCTAAACAATGGCATTGCGATGGACATCATTGCCGATGATGGTTCCACAGATGTGCGATGATCGCCCATCTTGTCTAGCAAACACAATATAGGAAAAAGCAAAAAAATGCAAGCATCAGTGAATCCAGTCACATGGGAAAAACCGAAGAAGCCAAAAGCAAATCCAATTTTTGATCGTATGCATTCAAAGGCAAGGCAGTAAACACAATAAAGAAAAATCGTAAGCATATGGAAAAACAACATTTTCTAGAAGGCAGATAGTAGGTGTGGCAATATTAGGGATTCCAAAGAAGAACACGCACTTACCAAGAACCCACAAAACTGAACATAGATTTATGGGTTTCAGAAAGCATATAAAAAGGGCGGCAGAAATTAGGGATTTAAAAAAACCCTAGATTTTTCAGAACATGTATAGTCATCATATTTGTAAATCGATTTCCAAGGAAAACATATACATTCGAAGAACACAAACAAACAAGAAACAATTTCCAGTGTAGGATAGCTTCAAGGAAACAATTTCCAAAAAGCACAGTAAACATAAATAGAAACAATTTCTGCAATCTTGCATAATCAATAGGGATGAACTCAAAATTAAAAGCAGTAATTGAGAAAACAATTTTCATTTAGGGTTTGTTCAAGAATAAGATCATATCTGATTTTTCAATTCCAAATTTTCTCATCAATAACACTCAAAATTTTAATCAAATTATAGAATTAAAATCTCGCTTTGATACCACTATTGGGAACTTTGGACCAGATTTGATCCGACCGCAGCGGAATAATCACAAAACTTTTTCGTGACTTTTAATTTCTCTAAAACCAAGATCTATTTAATTCTATAAAATGATTAACACGAATCAAAATAAAGCGGAATTTAATTCGTACCTTATTCCGAAGCTTGATCTTTATCTTGATGCATCCCTCGAACCGTTTCTGAAACCGGTCCATCTCAACCACCGTAGCCGCACAAGTATCCAGCCTCTAACGGTATCCATATAATAGGTTGAGAGAACTCTGTATCTTTTACAAAGACAGTTAAGCATGAAGTACTAGCTACATAGAGCTTAAGCCTATTTATAATAAGCTTAGGGTGTTTTAGTAATTTAATTGAAATTAAATTAAACTTTAATTAGAATTACAAATAGCTCCAATTAAATACCAATTATGCCCGTATAAGAATCAATATCTTATATTGATCCATATTTATTAAGTATCTCATATTTAATCATAAAGTTTCTCAAACTTTATAATCAAGTCTAACTTGATTAAATTAACTTTGCTCTATCCAACCCATTCTATATGTGTGACCCATTAAGTTCCCAAATATGTTGGCAATAATTATAAATTATAATTCTAATTCATAATTAGAATTAGATAAATTAAAACTCCTTTTAATTTATCTTTAATTCTCCAATTAAACATTTTATAATCATAGATCAAGATTGGCGTCGAGCAACGCATCATGACCACCCAAATATTTAGGAATGTCAAAGTGGTTTTGACTAACCTTTCTGTGCATGATTTTTTCGTATAATTCAATCCTTTCATCAATCAATGTTCCAATTGGACATAGAGCATGGAATTAATGCCTACTTTATTTTGAATCCAATTATATTAGTTCTCTACCATTAGCTATTGATTCAATTAATGATATTTGTAAACTGTTTACAAAATATCATTCCACCTTGGCCAAGAATTTTCTGAATCAATATTAATCGAGAACAACAAAATATGTTCCCTAATTACTCTAGGGTGTTGAATCCTATCTTAATCATTCAACTATCTCCATATAGTTCATGCTACATCCAATGACTACCGTTTAATGAACTTTGATAAAATAGATCACGAGTAATATCAAAACATAGCAATCCCCACACAAGATAACTTTGATGACCTCAAGTCAAAGGATCACTTATACAATCATCACAATGAGAATTCCATAGACATACAAGTAATGTTTCAAATGGATTTCTCATATCAAGTCTATTAAGTGGACTTGTTCTCTAGTAAGTACGCACATGTTTGTTTAAGTATCTCTATACTTTAGTATATGAGATCGACTACTTCCTTCATAAGGAAAAATAAAACGTATGCTAGTCTTTTTACGTTCTATTAATGTCCAATCTTAATAGAACAATGACTAGGAACATTTTATGAATAATGCATAAATGCAATATGAATCTCATAATTATAATCTCATTATAATTTCATTTGCAATGTATAATTATCCCATGGACATTATCATATACATCTAAACATGTATAAGATAAAGAATGCCTTTAATAATTTGTCACTAAACTACAACTAAAGCGATTGGCTGTAGGGCATAAACCAAGATTCTTAACGATGATTCTCAAGAAATTTTGAAAAGAACAAAAAAATCAAAAAGACACACACCCAAATAAAGTCCAATTCACTATGTATAGGTATTATATAAATGAATTACCTAGAAAACCAAATCCCTCGTGTAGAGATGATTTCAAAGATGCAAATTAGCGACGAAGATGAAGACACACCCCAAAGAAAGAGACGATGTTAGGAACAATGATTTTGGAAGACAACGCTTTTCAAACGAAGACAGACCCCATAGTTAGGAAGGGGAAGACATCAACAATACGATGATTTCAGATAAACCTTTGGTAATTAGGTTTTTAATAGGAAAAAATGACGTCGTTTTAGGGATATTTGGTGACGAATACAAAAGTTGGTCGTCAAATAAGTAAACCTTTGGCATCGTAGCCTAAGGCACAAATTTCATTGCCAAAGGCAATCTTTGGTGACTATTTCCAAATTTATCACCAAAAGCTTTTTTATATAATAAATTGCATATAATATAGAAATTATATACAAAAGTACAGAATTCATATATAATAAATAGAGTAATATGATTAGATAGAATGATATGATGGCTAAGATATGTGAAAATTTATCAATTATCTATACATTCATAAGAATTACAATTATTATCTACAAATTCTTATATTATTATATTGATTATAATATATCATTATATTAATTGCAATATATTTAAAAATATTTACAATATAGTTAAAAATGAAAATTAATATTAAATATTAAGAATAAAATAAAAGAGAGAGTTATTTAAGCATTTGTCCGCAAATTCAAAAATCATCACCAAATGGAAATTGATAAAGTGTCGCCAAAGGCTACACTTTTGGCGACAAATTCAGATATGATCACCAAAGGCTTTCCTTTGGCGACAATTTTGGTTAAGTTTCGCCAAAGGGATATAGGTAAAGTGGCGCCAAAGGCAACACTTTTAGCGAATCTTTTCAAATTTCATCCCCAAAGGATCACCCTTTATAGTAACGATTTCAAAATTCGTCACCAAAAGGTTTTTTTTATATATATATTACACTATATATATTATAGAAATTATCTATTATCTATACATTCACATGTCATTATATTAATTACAATTAATTCACTTTGGTTCTTTTTGAGAGAATGTTACTATATAAGAAAAGCAATATTTGATTTACAATTGTTCTTACTACAAAATAATATATGTCACATTTATGTTTGTCATACCATTATTACTAATGTCTTCAGACTACATGTAATAGACATGCTAACTTTCTCATTAATTAGGTTAGCATTATATAATTTGGCCAGGTCGTTTCACGTAACATTTCAAATCTTTAGTTTTAAAAAGAAAAGACACAATAAATTTTATTTTTAAAAAATTGGTGGCCATCACTTAGTGGTCATCATTAATATAATTAAATAGTAAAAGAATAGTATTTTATAAAATAAAATTTTCTTTATTTAATAAGAATAGTCACGAAGAATTATTAGATAATGGCAACTTAGTTCTATTGTTCTATGTTAATTTATACGGAGGAGAAAAAATAATTTACTTGATAAATCCAATTCTATCAAATAGGATAAGCACAAATTACTACTACCACTTAAAAAAAATTTTGAGAGGGGACAAAATATTTAAGGTACTCTTATATTATTGACTTTTTTTTCAATGAAGGAAACTATTTAAAATACTCTTATATTGCATAATTAAATTAATGAGGACAATTTTTTTTTTATAAAGTTAAAACTTAAAATAATAATATTTTTTATTTTTATTTTTTGAAGAAAATGGGTACCCACTTGGCCCCAGTGTACATCCTTCCCTGCTACCACCAGTCAACGATCGATAATAACTAGCTGCAGTGATACTGAATCAGTTTGTTATACTTTAATTGTTATTCGTATAAGCTTAAGTTGTGGGAAATTTTTGGATACTACTTACCAGTAAGAAGTAGGCATGATTTTTAGTTGTTAAAGTCTTGGAAGCTAATGATTGATTATAACGAAGAAAAGAGAGGGAATATAACTGCAGTAATTAGCAAAAGAGAAAATTTGGTGGCTAGGGAAACATTCACGAGTATATGTACAAGAAAGTCTCCGGTCGACACAGTAAAAAGTTAAGACTAACGGCTAAAGAAAGTGGGATAAGATTCTCTGTCTAGTTTTATGGTGTCTTATTGTATCCAGTGAATCTCAGTCATTTATTTATGCGAGTCTCGTGTGGGTTTCATATAAATAAAGGCGGAACCCGCATAAATAAATGATTGAGTTGAGATTCACTGGACACAATAAGACACCATAAAACTGAACAGAAGATCTGAACGAAAGAAAGTTGTCATACCTCGTTTGATGTGAAATAAAACATGTAATGGAGACAATATCATAAGTACATACGCAAGCAAAGACGCATAATTTACATTTTGGAGAAAAAACATTGAAAAGTGAAAGGAAAACGCAAAAAGGTGAACTAAAACTGTCACCTCTTAGAAGCGAAACATATATGAAAATAAAATTTGCTTGCGGGAATGAAGTCATTCCGCATATAGCAACAATTTGTTTAAGTTTTTAAGCTATAACTTGATGATCAGCTCGTAACGTACCTCTAAGAAGTACTAGAATAAGCAGTTTACTTTCTACCAATTGTTATATTCTTTCCTTTTCTTCTTTGTCACAAATCTGGAAAGCCAAGGAAATTACAAACGTGGTTTGTAGCTTCTATGTCATAGGATAAGGATGGGAAGTTTTGAAGCCGACTAAAGGTGGCTGTATCATTTGGATGCGATGTTAGTAAGCTGTCCAGGTTCTTCCAGTCAATGAACTGGGAACTAATGTTGCTCTTGCTCCTTTCTTCATCACAGTCTCCATTGACAGTATTGTTATGCTTCAAATCACCTTCTTTTGTAGAGAAACTCGTTGAAATTGTACTAGGGCTGTCTAGTTGTGGAAGTTCAATCAACTGGTTACTAATCTCCAAGAGTGACGAACCGGAGAAGAGCTCTGGCTCCGACCCAAAGGGCTGATTAGGAATTTCAGTTTGGTTGGGATGAAGTACATGGTTTACGGTGTCGCTTGCATATGATAAAGGGCTAACATGATTGGTATTGTGAACTCCATATGCATGGTTCCAAGCTTCAAACCCTTGCCTTTGATTGGCGTTTGGTTTCTTGAATGCTCGACAGACCACCCATCCTTCTTCCTGAATATATTTAATAGATTTGTTAACTACATTTTCAGTATTAAAGGGGATTTATAGTAGTTAGTGTAACAATAAACATAATATGCAAGTGGAGCTAGTCAAGAGTTGCTAGGTTAAGCTACGGCTTGGATGGTTGCATGTAGAGTATAGAATAGCATACGAGTCAGAGTAACTGTGTAACTGTAATTCATAGGGTATAGATGGAAACGGAAAAGATAAGGAAGAACATGCCTGAGGGGGTCCATACTCAGATGTTTGGAGACGATATTCGTGCATGATCCAGTCAGTTTTCCTTCCATTAGGCGCACGACCCTTGTAGAAAACAAGGGTCTTTCGCATCCCAATAATTTTGTTCTTTGACAGGACGGCTTTGTCTCTGCCTGTTGCCTTCCAAAATCCGGCAGCTGTTGCCCTATTTGTCCGCGTTCCCGTTGGATACTTCCTGTCCTTGTGGCTGAAGAAGTACCACTCACTCTGATTCTCGTACCCGAGCTTGGACCTAGCAACTACAAATATCAACACACAAAAGCAGCATTGTTAGCACTTTTTTGTTTTAGATCCAGAATTGTCTTTGTTTCTGTTTTTTTTTTAAAAAAAAAACAGAAGAAGAAGAAAGATTAAAATAGTCACAAACTAACTAAATTTCCTACATATCTCTTGTCAAATTTAGTCACTTGTCCCTTCTCTCCGTTGGGGCCATCTAAAGTTCGGGCAGAAAAATAGTGCTGTTTTGTCTTTTACTGTAAATGTCTAATGACTGGCATGATGGAAAAGAGAACTAATTCACGCCTGAAGAGAAAATTAGATTACTAGATCCACCATTTTTTATAAAAATTTAAATTTATATCTGATTTTCTACACTATCAAAACCCCTAGTCTAGCCTTGCAACATTTAGAGACATATTTATGATGAAAGATATATATAGGGCTACCTTGAATGTCCCACGGCTCCATTTTGTAGAGATCAATGTCAATAATAACATCTAGATCAATTTTCAGTGAGTTGATCTTTCTCTTTAGGTAGTACCCCACAAGTTCTTCCTCTGTTGGGTGGAATCTAAAACCTGGTGGGACACAAGATTCCATCTCCACTGATAATCTTCACTATCCAATATCCTGAGCATTTATCAAAAGATAATATCCAAATGAATGAGAAAGATATAAGTCATTTTTACTTCTGAGAACTTAACAATAGATTGCTTATTTACATGATAATTAATAAAGCAATGTAATAGAAAGGAAGCTCGGAGGGCACTAAAGATAAAATGAAATGGTAAATCAAGTTTCTTTGAAGTTCCATAGACGTGCTTGTCTTTTGTTACAATTGTCAGTCAAGACTCATTTACTTTGAAGCCGATCCCATTCTAAACTAGCCATAAGCTAACTAAGCTATGACGCGATGATTGGTGAAGGTGGTCCTGCCATAAGTTAGTTTATGCCCTATTCTACCGAATAGATGAAAATGGCAGACCGTGTGTGGAACCCACCAAATTAAACATATATCCATACACACCATTGAAGTAAAAGGCTTTAGCTAATTGCATGAACTTAGGTACAAAAGGTTTTTGCCGCAAAGCTTGACTTTTGATGTACAAACAAGCATGTTATGTTTCTTTGAGTGCAGTTCACTCCGTGCTGCTTCTGGTAGAATATAAACGTTTTCACACCCACCATGTACGCCCCACCAATCTCTCCTTACTGTGTACCATTTTCTCACTAGATTGATAGACAAAAAGTCCTCTCCTATTGATTAGTGATTCTCATGCACGGACAACAAGTTTCCTTTTCTAATCATCTAGCTATAAGCTTCAAGGGATCTTAAGTTCAATTCATTGCAAGAAAGAAGTTTACTGACATGCCAAACCGATATGCTAGATAAATTACATATCGAGGCGAATGGGACAAAATGTAAGTTTATTGTGAGCAAAAGAAGTTTGAAGAAGGGAATTGTGGAGCATAAAGCCCTTGATTGATCAATATCAACTTTGAAAATAGCAATCTAAATAAACAGTAAACTAACCTATACAACATATACACCAATATGGAGGATACTCACAAAAAGAGACAGAGCGGGTTTCTGTGCCGATCTGCGGTTGGTTGGAGTTAGAGAAAAGGAGAGAGGGTTCTTTATGTTGTTGGAAGAAGATGAGCTATGGCTTTGAATATGTAAGGAAGAGGTGTATGTAGTGAATTCAAATATTTATATAATGCGTTGATGTGAGTGGCAAGTGATAGATAGCTAGGTTTATATATGTGTGTGTCTTATATATATATATATATATATAGTAGTAAAAATGTTGTAGAAGAAGTTATTGATTGCGCGTGGGGTGGCAGATAGATGAAAGGTTTATTTGGACGGCGTGACACCAAATTTTCACGCCACCACCCCTGCCCTTCCTACGGCTATTTTGTTTCCTACGATATTAAATCTTATTTATACTATGTGGAGTATATATAACTTCTCATTCATCTTTCGCTAATTTCAGTCTCACTTTAAATTGTTCCTTTTTAAATTTGCAATTTTGGTCCAATATACATACAGTTATGTTCTCAAAGACTTCTTACTTTTAGTATAAATTAAATCCGCTCCAAATTTGTGTGTGAATTTAAATATTAATTCATCACATAGTTATTTTGAATATTTAGGTCATCACGCTTGGCATAGAGCCTGTCATTCTCTTCACACAGTCCAGCTCCACATTGTTTGTTGGTGCGCCGCCCTTGGACACCTGGCTCCGTCCATTTTAGGACATGTGTGTTCCATGTCAAAAACATCCTACCTGTCCTTGTCAAAAGCTAATCATTTTGAGTTCTCCTTGTCCTTGAGCCTCCTGCGAATTGAGTCCCCCTACTACTACGTCCTTTCCGGATTGGGGATCTTGGCTTGTTTATGCTTATGTCAAATTTATTCTTTGGAATCTTGCAAAACAATGGTGGAATTAATGATACGATTAACCTTCTCCTCGGATCTAGGTAGATATGGTGGCCTTTTTTTTAGTAGCTAATTTACTGAATCAACAGATATTGTCATTCGTTTTTAATTGTGTAACATATATAACTGCTTACAGAAGTAACATTTGAAAGTTAATTAGTCTTTTATATATATATAATTTCTTTGTTAAAAGAAATTGCTCTTTATTTGGACGAATCAAATATTTAACTGCGCGATATTTTTCAGAGTATGATGTAGTTGGGTATTTTGAAGAAATAATATCTGTTATTGATCGGTTATGTCATACATTTGAAAAAGCATTATTGCAAAAGCATATATTTTCTTATTTACAGAACTAGAAAGACTTCGTGTCTATTTGGATAGGCTTATATCAGTAGAGTTTTTGTCAATAGAGCTTTTCTGATAAGAACTTTTTTAAGAAACCAGTTAATTGTTTGGCTGTCAATTAAAAAAACAGCTTTTTTAAAATAACTTCATACAGTAAACTGTTTGGCAACATAAAAATAAAAGACATTTTTATTAATTTTAACTATATTTTATTATGCAATAAAAATTATTTATGCATATAAATAATATTTAAAGTATATTAAACAATATGTAATGTACAATATATTATGTTTACATTTGATTTGAAGAATTCAACTACTATTAGGTCTTCCATGAATGAAATGAGTTTATATTTACTTTACAATTGTTTGACAAATTCACTTCCATTCAAATCATGACATCAATAATTTCATGCTTTGAATTACTTCAAATTGATACATGTATCAAAAAAAGGTGCAGTAATTGGATCCTCATTTTGCTCATACGCAGAAATAATTAAATTCCATGACACAATATCCCTTTCCATCATTTGATCAAAAACTCTGCTCCAAGGTATTAAGGCCATCTCCAACCAACACACCAAAACACCAAATTTGGTGTTTTGGTTCAAAGAAATTACTCCAAGGTAGACACCAAATTTTAACACTAAAATGGTGTAATGAATAGTAAAATGCCAAATTTAGTATTTTACTATTCATTATACCAAAAGTATAAAAAGAAAATTTTGTCCATTATCTTTTGAACATATTCCTTTTATGTCTTTATCACAATTTGATTTATTTACATAATTTACAAAGTAATTAATTTAAAAAATATTACTTTATACAAAATATATCTTCATAAAGATCTCATTGAGACATTTAAAATGACACTAATATTGAATATAATATTAAATTTATTTTTAATATTTATTTT
>JANKYE010000004.1:12868004-12882716 GCA_032467995.1 Erythroxylum dillonii | reverse complement strand
CACTTTTAATTTTAACTATATTTTATTTTGTAATAAAAATTATTTATGCATATAAATATTATTTAAAGTATATTAAAAATATGCAAAGCATAATATATTAATTATTATATAATTTTAAACCATATGAAACATAAATGAAAATACATCTAATCAAATCTTTTATATAGATTATAACATAAGCAAACTAATATCGAAAATAAATATTATAACATATAAAAAAGTCAAATAATATTATATAAATCTCAAAATAAATATCCAAGTTGAGTAAATTGTTAAATACATAATAAACGGGAAGATGTGTTTGTGAGTATTGTGGGAATTCTGTGTAAAATATAAGGGCAAAAGGGACTAAAAATAGGCTCATTAATTGATCTGAAAAATCTACTTGAAAAGTAATTTTTTTAAAAGCTCTAAATTTGAGCTTCTTAAAAAATTGTATTTTGGTTGTCAAAAAAGTCATACCTATTAAAGAAGTGTTTTTATATTTTATAGCCAAACAACCATTTTTCTTAAAATAGACTTTTGTGGCAGAGAAAGTATTTATTGGCCTCCTAAAAGTCCATCCAAATAAACACTTATTCCAACATTAGAATAAGTTTATACGTGTGTTCAAACAAGTCTTGTTCTAAACCTTATTCCTAACTTAAAATAACTCTAATCCTATGTCCAAACACTCATTATTCTAACCATAGAATATTTTTATCCTCGTTACTAAACAACCTTCTTCATCTTTAAGAAAACCTTGGACCAAGATTACAAACCCTAGTCCCCACAATATGTTTCAACCGTCCTCCTTTTTTCAAAAAAAAAATTAGTATAAATAGCGAAAAATTTACAAGGTCATAAAAGGAAAAACTCATTATATACAATACCAAAGGAGAGTCAGCAATAGCTACCACATCAAAAAGAGCCTAAATAAAACCCCCCCGTCTAGCTTCAACCGTCCTCCTTAGTCCTGCCCCCACCGTCAGCTCTAGTAGTAGTTCACTATTAGCGAGCTTCACGAGGGTGTCATTGCCATCTCCTGCACAACCCCTGCTTGATGTCACATTAGTCAAGGAGAAGCAGCCAGTAACGTTGTTGGCATAAGTTAGACACTGTGAGACGTCGTCGTCTTTTGCTCGCTAGTTAAACGCTACAATCGTTTGGTTCTTATCATTCAACCGTCGTGTGCTTACAACAAGTCCTCATGCTGCCATTAACTCCCTTCTGATTCAGCATAATTTCACCATAAACTTATTAAACCCAATAACCAAAAGACGCCGCAATTCAACCATACTATCATAAGCACCCAAAACCAAGAGCCACCAACATTAAAGCCTCTCCATAAGCTTCCAATCGAAAGACCTAACACTAGTGAGAATTCCAAATCAATTATGGGTTCACCATGGCTTTAAGGTTTCGTCGATTTGAATCATTTGACCTCAAGTTTTTTATATTAAAGCTTGGTGTATTTGGATTTCTGAAATCAAAATTCTAGTATTCTCAGCTTTGTTTCTATAATTTGAACTCTTTAAATTAAGATTAACTAAATCTAAATTTGATTTTTAGGATTTGTAAGGTATTAATCAGACACTTTTTTAAATTAGGTGGTTTCTATCTCAATCATAAGGAAAGGTTCTTATTTCAATTTCATAAATATGATCAATAACAATCAAATAAATTTAACCAAGTTACATAATTAAAATTGACTCGAATAAAATAATTATGAAACCATATAAGATTAATCATATAAAACATAATAAAGTATGAATCTTAATTTGCACCTTATTTTAAAGCTTGATCCTTTACTTATTGTTTCCTTAACTGTTTATGGAACTGATACATCTCAACCACTATAGCTACACAAGTGTCTAGCTTCTAGTGGTAACCTTTAGTTCTATTGAGCATAAGTCTATTTATAATAGGTTTTAAACATTTTAATAATTTAATTGAAATTAAATTATAATCTCAATGAAACTTTAATTAAAATGACAGCTACCTCTAATTAAATACTAATTATATCTCATATAGAACTTTATTTATTAAATATATCATATTTAACCATAAAATTTCTTAAACTTTACAATCAAGTTCAACTTGATTAAAATATCTTTTCTTTCTTCAACTAGTTTTTCATGCGTGACTCATTAGATTCCTAAATATGTTATAAATGGATATAAACCCTAAATCATATTTAATATTATATAAATTAAACTCTTTTATTTATCTTTAATTATTTAATTAAAATATTTGTATCCATAAACTAAGATTAGAATTTAGGAACGCATGATGATCATACAAATATTTAGAAACGTCAAAGTGGTTTTAACTAACCTTTTTATATATGACTTTTCGTATAATTCATTCTTTTCATTATATAATGATCCAATTAGATATAAAGTATAAAATTAATTTCTACTCTATTTGAGTCCAATCATGTTTTTTTTTACCATTAGTAATTGATTCAATTCATGATATTTGCAAATTAGTACTAATCAAGAACAACAAAACATTCTCCATAAGTATTTTAAGGTGATAAATCCTATATTGATCACTCAACTATTTCATATAGTTCATGCTATATCCAATGACTACCGACTAAGCTATTACTGACTAGAATAGGTCATAAGTAGTATCAAAACATAACAATCCTTATACGAGATACTTTGGAAATCTCAAGTCAAAAAAATCACTTATATAATCATCACAATGAGAATTTTTGTAGTCATAAAATAATGTTCCAAATAGATTTCTCATACAGGGTTAGTTTAGTGAACTTGATATCTAATAAACACTCACACATTTGTTTAAGTTTCTTCATATCTTAGTTTATGAGATTGACTACTTCTTTCATAAAGAAAAAAAAATGTGTTAGTCTTTTTATGCTTTATTATGTTCACTTTTAATAGAACAATGACTGGAAACAATCTAGGAATAATACATAAATGCAATATGAAACTCATTATTATAATCTTATCATAATATCATTTACAATGTATATTTATCTAAGGGAGTTTTTCATATACATCTAAATAAAAAAAGATAAAGAATGCCTTTAAATAATTATGTCACTAAACTACAACCAACCGATTGGTTGTTGGGTTAAAACCAATATTATCTATTATATCGAATGATAATAAAAAATTCATATAAAATAATTTCATAGTAAATATAATAATAATGATAGATAATAAAGAAAGAGAGATAAAAATGATATATAGAGCTTCAATTAAATAACTATTGGTCTATGTCAACTTATCAAATTCCAATTAGAAATTCACCGCCTGTTTCCTTCAATAGGTGAAGACGAACTTTACAATTGTTTTACTTTAATATAGGTGAAGAGTAACTATTTAAAAATCTTGTTCAATGTTAAGACATGCCCTTAAAATGTGTATGTCAAGCAATTTTCCTAATTGCTAAATTAGAACAATTGTACATGAATCAAAACTTCTATTTCTTGCTCACTAAATGAACTAAGTTTTAATTTATGTTATTTAATGCACAAATTCACTCAAATATTCTCTTTAAATTCTCAAGACTCTTAGTCTTTCTCTAGTATACCAAAATTTCTTTTTACAACTTAATTATGATATCTTTATAACTAAAACATACTCAAATAATTGTTAGACACACAAAATAATTGTTATAATGACTAGTTTCTGGTAAGATGTACTAGTTAGACATCTTTCGACTACCTTTATTTAGGAAAAAAGGTCTCATCTTGGTAACTTTTTATACTTACTATTGAATAGCCAGTGAATAATAATTCGATTGATACATAATGCAACTAATGTATGACATCCAAATAGTGAATAGTCTGACATATGTGTAATGCTAAATAATACCTATTCTCAAAAAAAGAGTTTTAATCTTTTAAAAAACTTTATCTAAAACCATTTTAAAAGTTTTTAACTTTTTTCTTGAAGGTCAAAAGGGTTTACAGATCTTCTCAGATTTGTTTGGATGAATGTGAAAAAAGTGGCTTATATCTCTCCTCAGATGTCAAAAACCAAAAACAGATAAGAGGTATGGTTGGTTTCTGATTACAATCTCTTTCATTGAAATATTTGGGAATCCTTCCTTTAATTAAGAAACTCAAAGAAAGAATTAATGCATGGCAACATCCCGTACCGCTATAGTTACTCTCATTAATTCAGTCTAAGTAGTGTGCACATTCATTAGATTGCCCATATGGTGTTTCCGAAGAGAGTCATAAAGGAAATTGTTATAGTTTTAAAAGTCGTCTTGTGGTCTGGGAAAATAGATAATTATAAGCAAGTCAAAGTGAAGTGGTGTGATATCACTATCCTAAAGAGACAAGGAAGATTGGGGATCATCTAAATTTCACAAATGTAGAAAGTTTTACTTTGTAAGTGAATATGGAGACTATTCATTAATTGCAAATCACTGTGGATTAAATAGGTGAATGAATATCATTTGAAAGATAAGAGTTTTCGGCAGTTGGATAGTTCTAGAGATCATTCATGGATGTTCAACCATACGTTTAGTTTGAGAGTTGTGTTTTATCCTCGTATCAAGTATCAGTTAGGAGATGGTTAGGACATATGGTTCTGGTTTGATATCTAGACCAATTTCAGTCCACTTTTCCGTTGAGCAGCAATTGCACACCTCAAAAATGAAATCCCTATTATTGATACAGTCTCATCATCAATCCACAATGGCGGCTGGGCTGGAAACTTCAGAGGTTTTTCCCTAATTGCAAAGTATTTGCCAAGTATCCCTAAACAGCTAAGGCCAGATAACATCATCTGGAATTTATATTCCAAAGATATTTTTAGTAACAAATCTTGTCATCTTATGCTTACAAACAATGTGGAAGTTGTGTTTTGGTTTGAATTGTTGTGGAAGCAATCTTTAAATCCTAAAGCCGCAATTGTCACTTGACTAGTAATTAAAAATAGGCTCAAAACCAAAGATAAACGGTTTTGGGATATATGATCCTATCTGTATATTGTGTAAGCATATCAACGAGAGCAAAAATCATTTATATTTTAAATGTAGCTACACCAATGTAATTTGGAGCAGAATTATGGTTATGTTACAACTATCTAACTACAGATTTTAGTGGAGAGAGATCTTGGATATGATCGTAAGGCGTACTAAACAGTGTAATGTTGATGGTTTGCTTATCAAGATAGCATTTACTATAGTCATATATCCCATATAGAGGGAAAGGAATAGGAGAATCTATAAAGGAGTTGAAGGCAAACATCAGCTAGCAAACTAGATTGTGAATTGAATTCGAGCAGTATTTATTATCGACTACAAACAAGATTCAATTAGTCAAGGAGTGAGAAGGCACTGGTTATTGTAATTATTTCCTTTTGTAACTGTTCCTATGAATTTTTTGTAGATGGTTAATAGGAGTCATTGTAATAATGTGAAGTAACTTTTGCTAGATTAATATAATTTCATTCATATTTTTTAAAAAAAATGTCTTACATATAAATGATCATGAAATGATTAATTCTTTAATTCATTGAAATGACTAATATAAATTTATAAGAAACGTGGCAATGATTGTTACAAATGATGACTTCATTATTTCTTACTCTCGGTTTACTAACTTAAATTATGTTGAATTACATATATGATATATGCCTCAATTTGATTATTTTCTTATTTTTTATTGATCAGTTAATCCATTTGTACATATATTTATATTTATTATTATAAACTTTTTAAGAGACAGAATAAAGTTTTTAATTAATATAAATATAAATTTTAACTTAATATAACAGTAATTATACTTGAGCAATACTTATTTATATAAAATAAGATTTATTTTAATTAGGATGTACACAACTATGTAAAATATACATTTAAGATGAATAAACCGTAGATAGTTTGTACCATCTGACTCGAAACATATCATAAATTTAGACGAGCGACTTTGAAATAAAGGGAGAAGCTAGCTTAGATTAGGGCAAGGGAATTTAAAATATATATATATATAAAACTAAGGAAATATTCACGTGCTGGCTCTAATTTACAGCAGTAACAGATGATGCACAAAAAGAATAAAAAGGCCATCCAAATTTTATTCTTCATTATTTGGTTAGATATCCATCCAAGAAAACTTTCCTCCAGGTGGATTTGAACATCCACCAATTTCATTTCGAAAGGGAATCTGTTAATAAATAGTGAAACTCTGCGGCATCAGTTAATCCAACAGCCATTTCCTATGATCCTGGATTTAAAGCAGCTTTCTGCAGCATTACAGAAAAGTTCATTAGCAAATTGCCAAAGTAGCTGTTTGTAGACGAGCTAAAGTAACGTTGTATGACATCAGACACTCATCCCACCTACTGTTACTAAAAAAAAAACGTTTACTCGTACCGTGGCAACTTGACCAACTTTTCAAAGAAAGACTCACCCGTTTTGCCTCTTCCATGTTTGCCTTTATTAGGGAGTAGATGGCAACACCTGCAATGGCTATCACAGTACCAATACCAGTCTGTCTGGAAATTTTATTCCCTGCCAAATTTTGCAATCATTACATAAGGTTAAGATAACATAATAAAACTTAAATAGATCAACCAATGTGTTTAATAAGGACGGTATATGGTGAATAACATACTCTATTCCACACTCAATTCTACTTCCAAGTCATAGTAACTAGTAACACCTGCAACATAATTACTTCAATTTTCCCCTTTCTTTCAGGGAAGATGCAGGATGGATGGGGGTTCTGATCAAACTTAGGCCAGTTGGAGCTCTCTATTTGACACTAGATTTTGGTTGCAAAAAGCACGTGCCAGGTACCGTTATAACAATAAAAATTCTCTTCACGTATAGAAAATTCAAGATTCATCCATACTAGTCGTAAATGAGATGAGAAATTACCAAATACAACAATTGAGAACCCAATGACAAAAACTCTCTTCAACACATTTCCAACTGCATGTGTAAGTGGTGCAACCCGTTCTAGAGTGTTGGTGGCAATCTGTAATTTAGGAACAAAAGGATGGTCAGAGGGAGAGAAACATCCCATTGTGTTCAGAGAGAGAAAAAGCATGCAAATCCAAATGAATGGTAAAGCTTGAAGGAGAATTTCAAGATAGAAATAGTTGACGTACCTGGTTGTAGAGATGATAGAACATCCCCACCCAAAACAGGTCAGACAAGAATTTAACTAGTCCAACTTTGGCTATTGCATCATTGAAACCATATTGAATCAATTTAGGGCCTTCAAGCTGTAAGCAGTTCATCCAAACCAATGGTTTACCGTTACGTAAGAGAAAGCAACAAAAGATGTCAAGATTTGAGTTTGAAAGCCCTGTGCTGAGTATAATTACCACTACTGCCGGTGGAATGCAAAACAGAAGGGCTATTATTGAGATGTAAGCATACACATTTGTGCTGTCCATGCCAGTCTATTGAAGTTAGAAAGAGAGTTAGAAACTTGATGAATCTAGTGGAGTTGATTAGGCAAATAAATAAGTAATGCAACTGGCATACAATACTAAACTTCGAATTTCTTTCTCTTTACCCAAAATACAAAACAAGGGTCAAACTTCCTAACTAAGCTTTACCATTGCTTTCTTCGAATAGATACTTCTGTAAGTAAATGCTATGTTTGAAATCATTGCACTAATGAACCCAGTCCAGTTGAAGGAAAGCTCAGTTAGTGATGCCATTGACACACCTATAGTAGAAGCCACTCAACTTCAGCGAAAACAGTATGCGAGAAAGTTATAATAATTACAAATGATTGGCTGAGATCAATATTTGCAATTTCGGGAACCTAAAACAAAAAAAAAAAACTTTTCGAGTACCAATAACTACAGGAGCCAATGATAGCCAGAGTGACAGGGGGATTTGTTGGCCCAGCACAAACTGAGAAGCAGCAGCGTTGAAGAATGGCTCGAGGGCTGCAGGAAAAATATAACACGTTATAGACCCAACAACCATCTCAAAAACTTAATTTTTCTCTCTCAAACTTGCATAGTTAGTTATCCTCTGAGCACATAAAGTAACAAAAGTTATACTATCAGTGGAGATTCATCAACATTAAGAGCACATATCATCGAATTTAATTTTCAGAACTTGATGAAATTACAAAAAGCTGCGACAGATCGCAATACCTTTGATAGTGTGCGTAAAAGACACAGCAACAGCTGCAAATGACACATTGGACATGACATGTCCTAGAGCATGACAGAATGCAACTGGCGTCAGTAGCAACAGAAGCTCCTTATCAATTGGCTGTTTCCAGAGCAATTTACGCAATACGTCAATCCTTCATAAGAGTTACAAAACCTCAACACTATCAACAGTAGCAATTGTCACTCACTGCTCGTTTTGGCAAACCAACAGCCCAACTAACAAGACAATAAACCACTCCAACTAGCAGATGTATAACCGAAACGAAGCTGCAAGTAAGCAAATAATTTCCAAAATCAAAACCGAAAACATCATCTAAGAAAACGAAAAAACAAAGAGAATATCGACTTACTATGGATATGGAAAGTAGTTATAGACCTTCTTGTTGAGTATGTTAAAGATCACATTCAAGAAGTACCTGAACATAACATAAAGACAAATGAGACAATGATTCACTAGTCATCTAACCAATTATACACGAATCATTACGACTTCAAAATAAAAGTATTAAGTTATTGGCTAAGCTCACCAAGTGAAGAAAAAGAAACCGGTGACCAGCACCGGAAACCTCTCACCGAAGCTCTTCGCTGGCTCCACCTGCCTACAGTCACAAATTAGTCAAAGCAAAATACCCCACGTCAAACTTCAAAACTTTTATGAGTTATTTTCCTTCGCTTTCTCATCAACCAATCACAACCTTTCTAGGAACCCAAAGAAGATTAGAAAAGAAAAAACAGTCATTTAACGGAAACTATAACGGTCTAACCCATCGGCGTCGGCAGCAGCGGCCTTAACGACCGGAGGTACGCGCCGGCGAATCTCTTGCGTCCAAGAGGAGATTCCAACGGGAACAGAGACGAAGCACTTCTCCGGCAAAGGCGAGAACTCAAGGCGCGGGAGTTTTGATGTTGGAGTCTTGAGGTGAGCATTGGCTGTGGAGAATCCGAACGGAGACGGCAAGCAGAGCGACCTGAGGCGACCGGTATGCACAGGATACTGGAGAGAGCTTGTGATCGACGCCATCGGAAGCAAACACAGAAAAAAACTGAAACCAAACGAACAGAAAACTGAACTATAAGAGAGTGATTTAGGTGGAATGCAAAGGCAGCCTAGAGAACGACAAATTGAATAATGAGAGTTATTTTTCTTTGAGAAACAGGGGAGATTTAATTAAAGCGCGAAAACGAAGAGAGCCACACATAAACAGACACCGAGGAAGAGGTTTGGCTGTAAGATGGTGACACGGGCAGAGGGTCATCTAATGTATGGTCGATAACGTACATGAAATCTTGAATATGGATAGAACATTTATATCTATCATGAATAGTAACAGTTGCCCGTACAGAAAATTGAAAATCAAGGCAGAGAGTGCAAGAGCTTTTACATTGTTCTTTGCATGATTGATTTGATTGATTGTCTTCGCTTTATCCCTTTCTCCAACAATTTCATTTTAATTTGTCCTTCTTACCACATACGGATTACGGAGCGGTTAATTTCAGTTACATAAAGCCAGTTATTGTATACAACTGAACTGATGACTTAATTCTGTCAGTTTCGTTTCGTCAGTCCTTATGAAATTTATATATTTATTTTATTAATGTATTGGTTTGTTAGGATAACAATAGGATCTCGTGGTGCAAGAAACATGAGGGAGCAGAGTTAGATGTTTGGAAGGAATAAATAAATATGCTACTCAAAATATAAATAAAACATGAGTGAACCAGCTTTTATGCTGGTTTTTCCCGTTTAACTGAACACCCATTGCATTTACATGAAGTCCCATTTCTCACAATAGTTATATCAGATTCTCCAATAAAATTTGGCATTTTCGATGCATATTATCTGCCTGGAGCAAACTTTGAGACCCATGTTTTCTATGTATCTATAAGAATGGGCCATTTAGAATAGGTCTACAGATTTCGTGAAAAGAAATGGGATGAGACTATAGCTAACCTACAATCATTATTTAAGTTTAGAAACGTTAAAACATTATGGTTTGAGCCTTTTATTTTATTCACTGATTTTCAGGGCTGAACAATTCAATTTGTAGACTTTTTATCCTAGTAGTTTAGACCTCTTTATCAAAAGTATGACTACGTAATGGGTTTAAGTGGTTGGAGGATTTTTCTTAAAAATTTATAAATATTAAATCTTACATAAATATTTTTTAATAATTTAAGTAAAAAATTTTAACGTTAAGAGTTTGATCCTAATGACCATTTAGACATAGACATGTTTTGATGTATTTTGATTATATATAAAGAAAAGAAACGTAATAGTGGTGAGTTGCGTTCTTAGTTTTTCTTAACGCTAGAGGATTTATTTTGTTTGTTTTTGTTACTTTATATCTTTGTAGCTAATCAATTAGTTGCAATTTTATGTATGATATAATTATTTTAATTAATAAAAGCATTTTTTATTTTCATTTATTTTGTTAATTACATTTGATGTTTTAATACTAAAGGCAAGTTTTTGAAATAATTGAACTTATGATGAGATCATAACTATGACATTATATTTACATTTATGTATTATTCTTAAATTGTTCTTAATTATTGTTTCATCAAGACATGATATTAATGGAATGGTAAAACTAACATATATTATTTTTTCCTTATGAAGAAAATAGTTGATTTTATAAATTAAGTATGAAGATACTAAAATAAACATGTGGGTGTCTATTAAAGAATAAGTTTACTAACTGACCTATAATAAAGATTACAAATAGAATATTACTTATCCTTCTATGGATTTCCCTTCAACCTTTATGCAAAATTCACAAAATAATTCAATTAACATTCATGCAATAGTCATACCATTTTTCACTCAATTTATCTCACATTTAGATCAAAATGTAAGGATTTGTAACCAAAATCAAGATATGAAGGAAATTAAAAACAATAGAAACTAGACACAACAATTCCCCCACACTTAAACTGTGTTTGTCCTCAAGTATAACAAAGAACACTAGAATATAAAAGAGCAAATAATGGAAACGACAATTTTCTCAAATAATAGTCAAAGATATCAATTATCATTTCAAAAAACATAACCTAAGAACTTGAAACTCATAATACTCAAAGAGCAAGCTATTCTTCGCATATTTAGCTAAAATCAACAAGCACTTCAATTCAAAGAACCATCAACAAGTATGATAGACACCCGCTTCACTCTTTATTCTCTCAAACATTCAAAGGTAAGATATGTGTTCATTCATCGTTCATTTCATGTAAGGTATCTACCATAAGCTTGTTTACCAATCAAATCTCCACCACACATTTCAAACACAAACATCAATTTGAAGGTCTTTATTTCGGTTATAATAAGATCAGGTTAAGGGTAGGGAAAAGGAAAATCACAATTTAAAACCACAACACAAATTGAGCATTTAAAATAATGCAAAACAATGAACCATAAACACTCAATTCTTTCCTCTAATTTAACAAAATTAACACTTCCCATTTTTACTTCTTTTCATTTTCTGGTCATCTTCTCTTCCTTCCTTTTCTTCTTTTTCTCAAAAGCCAACTATATGCTATGATTCCCTCATACTTGTTCAAATAATTATTCCCTAAACCCAATCGTACACATTCAAATGCTCAACTTGCCTTATGATAGGTGTAATAAAGAAGATAAACAATCAAGTTTAAGGCTTATATTTTGGGTTTGAAGAAAGAAAAATATTTCATTTAAGCTAAAAGGGGCTCACTAAAGGTAACATTATGGAGGCTTTTTAAGCAAAAAGGGTAAATCCTAATTGCCTTCATCATTTCAATGTTTGCATAAGATTATATGATCTCAACTAGTATTTGCAAGCAACCTTTAGAGTTCCTTAATCATGAAAGAACACTCTCAACAAAGAATACTTGAATTTGGTGTTTAATAGTTCAAAGAGGCTCAAATCCTTACCAAAGAAAAGTGACATTCATCGATCACAACAAACTAATGTCCTTTTAATCGAAATCCAAGTCAATTATTTTAAGCATGCAAGTATCCTCATTCACTCATATTATGCATTTCTAATCCCGATGGAGTTCATTTAATGACCATGCATCTCTAACTACTAAATGGAAAAAAACGCATATAACAAACACCTTTTTTTTAATAATAACTCCCCCCAATACTTAAATATCACATTATTCCTAATTTGATACAAAAAGTTAAAAGAGGGGTCTAACACAAAAGACAAAAATTAACATGAACAAGGACAAACATTAATAACTAAAAGACATTAAACTAATAAGCATCAAAGAAAAGGATAGAAATACGATAAGAATGTGGGGGTAATCACTGCATTGATCTAGTGTGGAACGTGGTGTACTGCGTCGAGGAATGAAGAATAGTTGTAAGGAAAACAGATAGAAGAGATGGAAGAGTAGGCCTGCGCACACAAAGAAAACAAACTAAGTTAAGGTTCACTAAGAAAAATAATAACAAACAGAAAAAAAACAAATAGATAATTGAAAAACAAACAGAAATTAAATGGGTTGCTTCTTTAACGTCTTATAGTTGGACGCCTCAATGGTCATGCTCAAGGTAGGTTGCGCAAAGTGATTGATTCCACCTTTTCTCCTTTCCATTCGACTTCGTCTCAACGAATTTTCCAAACACTTCCTCAGTTGCATCCACTAGCAATTGGCATCATTCATCACTCTCTTTAACCAAGTCCAACTTCTTTTCTTGTTCTTCCTACAAGGAAAAATCAAAATCAGCATCATTAACTTGATCAACAAAAGAATAGTCTTCAGAAACAATAGAAGTAGGAATAGGTATAACATTAAAGATTGAAAATTTTACTATTCTCCTAAGATGGTCATGGTCAATTTCCCATTCTTCATATCAATCAAAGTTTTAATGGTGGCCATAAAAGGCCTCCCTAGGAGTATGGAGTGCTCCTTTTCTTTCCCCTTCACTTCCCTTATGTCTAGGACAACAAAGTCTACGTGAACAATCAATCCTCCAACTTTCACTAACACGTCTTCCATTATTCCTTTTGGATAACAGATTGACCTATCAGCTAATTGCAAATACATGTTCATAGGTCTTAATTGTCTTAAATCTAATTTCTTATAAATAGAGTGAGGCATAAGGTTTATGGTTGCTCCAAGATCAAGGATACCCTTAACCTCATCACCATTACCTATTGATATTTTCACAATAAAACGTCATAGGTTTTTCAGTTTGGTAAGTAAATGTTGCTGCAGAATTGCGCTTGCTACTTTCGAAATCAACACCTTTTCATTAGGCTCAAACTTTCGTTTCTTGGTGCTTAGTTCCTTGAAGAATTTGAAATAAATCAGAATGATCCTAATCACTTCTAACAAGGGAAGATTAACATTGATCTTAGAAAGCATGCTATATAGATAGGAAAACTACTCATCTTGTTTCAATTCCTTAAGGTGACTTGGATATGAAATTGGTGGTTGATAAGGATCTGTCGCCTTGTGAATTTTTTGTCCTTCATTGTCCTTGGTGCATGCTTAAGTTGTTTACCCTTTTGAATGTGACTTGAATAGTTCCTCCCATTGCTTTTCTCGTTCTACTTATCTTCTTCTTTGGTGAGGCTTTCCTTCTTTTGATTATCAATATCAAATAGCTTAAAAGGAAACTTAACATGATTATCAATCACTTTTCCACTTTTCATAATGGTAATTACTTGGGCTTGCTTGGGTTGACTGGACAACCTACTCTTTTGATTGTTATGCATTGGAGCTGCAAGTTGCCCTACTTAAATCTCAATCCTCTTCTAAGGAGTCAAATCTCTTGTTGTTCATTTCTTGATTATGAGTTGTGACCTGAATGAATGCATTCAGGCTTTCCTCTAAAGAAGGCTTTCTAGGTAGGTTGTCATTTGAGGATTGCCCTTGGAAAAATTTTGGCCTTTGAAAATTCTAATATTGTGATTGGGCTTGCATCAGTAGATTGTTGGTCTTCCAGGAGAAATTGGGATGGTTTCTCTAACTAGGATTATAGGTGTTGGAGTATAGATCATTTCGCTCCCTTAGTTGAAAACAGTTAAGCTAGCTAACTTGTTCTTCCCCATCTGTCAAAGGTTCGTAAGAATACAAACAAAAATTAAACCCATCTAGGAATGCATTTTTTATCTCATTCTGCCCTTCACTGGTGATTTCTACATGTTCTTTCTTATTATTTAGGTCCAAAGTACTCTCCTTAAAAGGGGCAAGTCCTATGAAAGGTGACTTCCTTAAGGTGGGTTTCTAAAAAGGTAGAAGCTTGCTTGGTAGCTCTTTACCATTGAAGTGTTCTCTTTTGAGTTTTGGTTAAGGGTATCATATTCTTGGAATGTGTTGGAACCCGTTTCCGAATCCAACTACTCATACAGATTCCCTCAAAAACTCTTCTTGCTCTGATACCAAATATGTTGAAACCCATAATCGGATGTCCAACCTCTTACGAAAAACCAAACTGGAATCCGAATCCGCGTTGGAAAACTTCCAACTACTCCGAAAATCCCGATATAAATTTTTTTTTCATCTTATTCATCCTAATCTGTTCTCATGCTTCTTATTCAACTTAAACTCCATTTTCATACTAACCGGAGAACGAAACGAAGAACAGAAACAAAAGCACGAATTCTTT
>JANKYE010000004.1:12857123-12867904 GCA_032467995.1 Erythroxylum dillonii | reverse complement strand
AATCATAACGTAAGCAATAAAATCCTCAATTTATTCCAACCAATTTAAAATCATCAAACTAAAATCCTCAAAATAATGTAAACATGCTTAATGCGAACCGGGGCCCAACAGAATGCCTCAATGCCACTGATAGGATAGAGGCACCTTAGGTGGTACTACAAGACGAGGTTGCCAATACTAAAAGTTTAGAATTCGAACATCAGATCTTTACTTGAAGATTTAAGTCAACTATATTTTATGATTTCATCCTAAAGTCTCCACTTTTTATAAGATTATAAGAATCCAATTATTCTCATTCTTAGCATTAACATCCAAACTCTAATTGGGAATGAAACATTAGTAACTGAATTTGTGGATATTGCCAAATGATCCTCTAAAATCTTCAACTTCATCTTAACATCCGGTAAAGACATAATGGAACTTAATTGCAATAATAATTGTAGCTAGTGAAATGGATCTTCATCTATCAACATTGTTTGTTCAGCTTTAACAAACAATATAATTCCTTTATTGATTCAATCTTGACTAACACTTTTGAATCCCTAGTATGAATTCGTTAGGTCACTCCATGTATTGTAGTGCTTGTTGTAGTCGCTCCTTTGAATTTCTTCTTTTGTAGGAATCTTGTGCTCTAGCAATAAACTAAGAAACTTTTTCTACAACAAGAAATAAAAAATTTCCTCAGTTTTAAAGGTGTGAAAAGTGTGTTGAATCTAAGTGGTTGGTGTTTATATCTTCCTTTTGACTTTAAGTGATTTTCTCTCTCTAGAGTAGGCCAAACACAAGTTCCAAAGATATTAAATTCAACCACTACCTAATTATGGGGGCTTATTTCCATAAACTAAGTACCAACTTAACTCTTTTTTTAATGTCTTTCTTCCCTAAGAATTCTTCTTATTCAAGTACTTTCGCTATAAATTCCATACCTTATAATTTTCTTGAAGTTCAATATTAAGGCCTCTTTGAGCTAACTCTATATACTCGATCTTTGGAAGTGCAATCTAACATCAACTTCTAATTCTCCTTAATCAAGCGATGAACATGTATGCATTCTCGCAACTTTTCTCAGTAACTTTAGACAATTTGACTATACTAACTTTAGGTTTAGTCTAGAAAAATTAAGCCTGAAAAAATCTTTCCATTTCAGTCCATGAAAGGATAGAATTCTTAGACCGCAAAGCATACAAGGAAAAATCCTTGCCAACCAATGAAATTGAAAAAAAATGAAGCTTGAAATTTTTTTAATTAGCCAATTCACCATACCTAATAGTGAATCTAGCAATATGCTCAATAGTTGACTGACCATCTTCACTATAAAACAAATCAAATTTAAGAATTATATTGCCATGAGGATAAATATTCCCGTGGTCAATATGCTCCAGATAAGACTTGTGGAATTATGGACAGCCAATAAGTTTTAAATTAGACCCATATAGTTCTTCAACAACTTCTCTAATATCTTCCATATCAACTTGAAGTCTCATTTATAGAGGAGCAATAATAGGAACAAGATTTACGATTTACAATCAAAAGGTTGCTCCTTAAGTTGTAATTTGGTCTATTAGCTTCAACTTCAAAACCAAATCTTTGTCTTTCAAGAGCTTGAGGCCTGACAAGCCTGTTGGCCATTTCTAGGATTAATGTGCAAAGGTACAACGAGAATATCCCCTCTTTTACAAAAAGTAGCATACCTTTCTTTCAAAGAGGAAGAAGTTGGAGGATGATTACACTCTTCAACTTTCATTATGTTTGGTACAAGCTTCTCTTGAGCCCTTTAGAAATTTGTCTTACTAGAGAAGGAGAATTCTACCTAGCAACTTGTACTAAAGTGGTAAAAAGTTTTTATATCTTCTTTGTCAACATTTTGATTGCTTCAGCCATAGTAGTTAAATTGGGCTTCAACTCTAAAATATCATTTGCATAATCAACATTATTTCTAGTTGATAGGTATAACAATATTGATTTCTCGTTAATTGAAGACTTAACTAAAAGCGATGTTGCCTTTTTAATATTTTTAAGCATTTGGGACATAAAACCTTTGTTTCCTATTGTAATAAGGATCTCTTCTTCCTCCAGGAATGAATGCATAATGATTTCTTTTTTGTTCATCATACACAAAATTATGGTCTCATTGAGCGTGACAAATTATTGATTGCTTTTGTGATCAACCTGTAATTTGAGCATGCCAAGGAAGAGTTCTCCTATTATTATATCTGATTTCTTATCAACAATACAAATGGGCTTTGAAAAACTTAAATAAGAAAATTCTAAGCTACCATAATGCTAAAGACTGCTAGAATAAAATTTAAGTTGAAAGATTATTTGATTCAGGAAAAAGACAAGTACAAAGGATTAAAAAAAAAATTAAGTTGATGAGATGGTCTTGTTTTTGTTTTTAGTTGCATCTCTTCTTCTTTTTCTTCTTCTTCTTCTTCTTCTTCTTTTTTTCCCTTGCTGTTGAGTTTATATAACTTTACAAATGCAACTGTCATAAACAATTCTCTTGTAGCTCCTCAAGTTCCAACTTTCCCCTTCCTGTGTCCATGTTTTGATTAATTGCTCATCACACATTCATCATGTCTCAACCGTCTTTGACTCCCAAGTCCTATACTTGTTTACTAATTCCTATGTCTATAAATTATCCTGTCAATCTAGTTAACTTTTGGAACCATTACCAGTTTAGCATTTTCACTTTTAGGCTAAATGAACTCAATTTATCTCGGTTGTTAACAATATTATAAAAGTAATTATAATTGACTTATAATAAAAAAAATCATTTAAGAAAATCATTATCTCAATCAAAATTTGTATTAATTAAATTTAAGTAACAATTTTTTGTGAGTGTCAATTTACTATTAAGATCACAATTAAATTGGCCCCTCAACCTATCTAAAAACATAATTTTTTGTAACTAAATTGAAAGGCTAATTCAACTATTATATTAATAGTAGATGAATTATAATTTGAAAAAGTGGTTTGATTACTTTTTAGCAGTTTTATTTATTTGAAATTAAAAAAAGACGTATAATTAATAACTTGAAATAAAACTCAAATTGTAATAAAAACTGTCAAAATATACGCAATAAGACTAATGTCATTAATTTGAGGAAGGGAACAAGGCTGTTAAAAAAATTATCCAAAAAATAGGGTTTACGCGGGTTTGCCGTAAACAACGGTGGTTGAGGCTCAACGTCAGACCGAAAATAACCCTCCGACAGACGGGATTGAAATTGAATCGATCACGAAAAGCCCGCCACCACTTTGAAAGAGGAACCGCAGATCTAACGGTCCAGATTCGGTCATGGTCCCAACCCCCCACAATCGCTCGATCTTCAACAGTCCCCACCCTTTTTCATCGCTTTTCACGTCCTCTTATAGCTCTCACTTCGTTTCATTTTTCTTCCAGCAAAATTGAAACAATTATCTTTTTTTTCTCCCCTCCTCGTGTGCGGTGTCTGTAGCTCTCTCTCTGTTGTGGTGGTCTAAACTACTCTGTTGGTTGCTTCGTTTGATCTCTCTCAACAATAATGTCAACTGAGAAGGAGAGAGAGAGTCTTGTTTATATGGCCAAGCTCGCCGAACAAGCCGAGCGCTACGATGGTAACGTCCCCGCATACCTTCCTCGTGACTTTTGCTTTGGATAAGTGTAAAAATGCTGTCTTGTGCCCTTTTGCTTATGTTTTTTTTGTTAGCAATTCAAGTTCTGCTCTTTTTTTATCTGGGTGTTTAGGAGGTTTGATTTACAAGTAGCAACGTAATGTTATCGGTCTGACTTATATCTTTTGCCTCTCTATTTGTTTGATTTCATGCACTGTTATGCGCTTAATAATATTGGATTAAGAAAATAGTTATGGTTGTTCCTTCTTTCTTGCATATTTTTAATCGATTGTACCATCTTTCTTCAGATTCAGTTACATGTATTCTTGATGTTAAAGACTTAATCATCAGCATTTTCATTATCTTGGATGTTTTCCTTGTAGTCAGTCGCATTTGCTAACAACTTATCATCTGTTCTGTACAGTGATGATCGTTGAACATGAGATGTGTATGAAGTTTGTACCTTTTCTATTGAAGTCTAATTTTTGTTGTTCATGTGCCCCGTTGATTTTATCTCTGAAAATTTTTGATCGAATGGTGAAACAGAAATGGTTGAGAGCATGAAAAAGGTTGCACAACTCGATTGTGAGTTGACTGTAGAAGAGAGGAACCTGCTATCTGTTGGTTACAAAAATGTCATTGGTGCCCGGCGAGCTTCTTGGCGCATTATGTCTTCAATCGAGCAAAAGGAAGAATCAAAGGGAAATGAGCCGAATGTTAAACTGATCAAGGGCTATCGCCAGAAGGTAGAGGACGAACTCTCAAAGATTTGCGGTGATATTCTGTCTATCATAGACAAGCACCTGATCCCCGCTTCCACCTCCGGAGAAGCTACTGTGTTCTACTACAAGATGTGAGTCATGCTTGGTCTTAAAATTTAATCTTATTATGCACCATATTGAGTGATTACTTTATCCTTAATGCTTTTGCTGATTTTCTAGTCATTCGTTACGCTTACCTGCCCCCTTCATGGGGGATTCACAGTTTCACCAAAATTCTATGCGTAGTTGCAAATTCTACAATTGCTTAAGGAGTAAGTTTGAGGCTCTTTTCTATATGACATCATATATGCATCAGGAAAGGTGACTACTTTCGCTATCTGGCTGAGTTCAAGACTGACCAGGACAGGAAAGAGGCTGCCGAGCAGTCACTTAAGGGTTATGAGGCATGCTTCTCTCATATTCTCTTGATGAACTGATATGTTTATGCATCATTCTGTACTTCATTATTTCCTGATATCTTTTCTATTTCCATTTCAAACCTTAGGCTGCTTCTACCACTGCAAACACAGAACTGCCTTCAACCCATCCAATTCGTCTTGGCCTTGCCCTTAATTTCTCTGTCTTCTACTATGAGATCATGAATTCTCCTGAAAGGTATGTATGTTCACTGAGATTCTTTATAACGCTTATCTATGTGGAAAAACACAATTTTAATTCAACTTGAGTTGGCAAAATCTTATCATGTGAAAACTTACAGGGCCTGCCATCTGGCTAAACAAGCTTTTGATGAAGCAATTGCTGAATTAGACACCTTAAGTGAAGAATCATATAAGGACAGCACCCTGATTATGCAATTGTTGAGAGATAATCTCACTCTTTGGACTTCCGACTTGCCTGAAGATGGAGGTATAGTACTAACTTCACTACAATCCTCGATTTATTAGAGATCTTTTCTTGTGGAAAAGTATCTTTTTGCTTGGATTAGTATCCATGTGAAGCCCACAATTGCCTGGTGCCAAGGAAGAATGAATTACAAGGAACTTTCTTACTTTGGCTTGAGTTGAGGAATGTTATGGCGTAACTTGGCATGTCTTAGATATGACGTCTGTGATCTCTAACTGTAGGTGAGGAGAATGTAAAAGGAGAAGAATCCAAACCTGCTGAAGCAGAGGTTCGTGTTCACATGATTCATTAAACCCATTTTCCTTGTCTAGATTTGCCACTAAATTCCATTTTCTTTGCAGCATTAAAGGGGTATTTAAGAACCCTTTTCATGGCAAGTGGATGCTAAACTACTTTGCAGAAGTGGCTTTTTTTTGTTAGCGTTTCTTGCGAGTTGATTGGTTAGAAATATTGAAGACAACTAATGATGCTTTTCATCTTCTTAGATGCTCCCAAAGCCTGAAGAAAGGATGAATCAATTGCTTTGCCAATTTTATTTTTTCCACTTTTCCCACTATTACCAGGAAAAAGATTTTCTTTTTCCTTTTCCACTTGGCTTTACTTATATTCGACATTATTGCATGTATAATCTTCAACGATGAATTGGATGCCTTTCAATCTAAGCTTTTGTTATAGTTTAGCAGCTTATTATGAGCAGTAGTCATTTTAATATGTAACCTTTCATGTCTAAAAAACTTCTCACATAACCAACAAAAAAAAGAAAAAAAAAACTCTGGCCATTTAAATTAAGGATATGGAATCAAACCGTTGTTTTGTAGGAGGGTGGGCAACATGCAAGGCTATAGTTTAAACTTGAAAAAAAAAACATTTTCATGCCTGAATTTGATCCCTAGTCTATTCAAATATTAGAGCTTGAATTTGGTTAAACGCAATTTGGCTACATGATCCGAATTTTCTAGAATTGTTCAAACTCAAAAGGATTTGCCCAAATCAAGTTTAAGCCTTATTTTTCTAATGTTTTAGGTTAGGTTCGATTTGGACTATTTTAGTCATATCCTTTGTAGCCCTCACAACATTAGGGCTTTTGCGGTTAAGGACTTTCATAAGTTATGTTACGAACATGATCTTTTACCAATGAACCTTGCGGCATTTAGTTTTATGTCTTATAATTAAGTCAACTTTTCTCTTGAATGTTAGAAATAAAATGAGCACAAGATAGTAAAGATGTAAGATAAAATAAGAACAAGAATCAGGAAATTTGGAGAATATTTATATTGCTTAAGAAAGCTTTAAAAAGTAAATGCTAAGAACTCTCTATGTTCTCTAGGTATCTTACAAATGAAGTTTTCTTGACTATTTATAAGCTTCCACCTTCTCAATGGATGGCTAGGATCTATTTAATCCAAGGGTTCACAATAATTCTCTAAAATTTTCGACAATTATTTATATATTTAAGTATAATTTACAATTATCTACAAGGTTATAGAGTCTTCCACTCATTTCTAGCCTTATCTTGAATATGTAAGAATAGTGTGGAATCTTCTAGAGAACTCTAGCTTAGCCTCTTCATTTAGTGGGAATTTTGCAATGCATGACATTCTCTTCCACTCATTCGAGTGATGCCCTTGTCACATCCTCCTTGTATGCCTCAATCACATCCTTGTAGTCCCATATTGTGAGCTCATGCTCCTAACTTGCTTCACTATTAGGTAATCTCTTCCATTTGATAAAGTACTTCATATAGCTTGGATGGGAACACCTCCTCGGCATAACACGATGTGCTAAAATTTCCTCCACCTCATGCTCGTGAGAAGTAATGATGGCTGTGGATGCTCTCCTCAACTCACCCTTACTTGGGTTCTCCTTATCAGCATGATACGACTTTAATAAGCTCACATGAAAGATTAGATGCATCTCTAAATGTGAGGGCAATGTCAATTGATAGGCTAGCTTACCAACCCTTTTCTCCATAGGGAAAGGGCCCTCATAATGCCTTACTAGCCGCATGTGCACTTTGGTGAACCATCGACTTTGATGGAGAAGGAGCTTCACCATTACTAAGTCTCCTTCCTTGAACTCCAAGTATCTCCTCTTAATGTCCGCCCATTTCTTCATTTGCTTGGCAGCTCTTGCTAAGTGTGCTCATGTCATGTTGGTTTTCTCATACCAACCTTAGGCAAACTTGAATGCGGCAGGACTCAGACCCTTGTACCTAATTGTCAAAGTGTGAGGAGTCATTAGTTGTTGTCCCATGAGAATCTCAAACGAACTAGCTCCTGTTAACTCACTCTTTTACAAATTATAAGAGAATTAGTCAACATCAAGTAACTTAGCCCAATCATGCTGGTTGGCACTCACATAATGCCTAAAAGTTAACTCTAACAATGTGTTCACCCTCTCAGTTTGGCCATTGGTTTAAAGATGAAAACTTTGTAGAGAAGTTGAGTTTGGGCCCCAATAGCTCGAATAGCTCCATCCAAAACCTCCCAGTGAAGCGAGTGTCTCGATCACTCACAACTGTCTTCGGTATGCCCCAATATTTCACCATATAATGAAAGAATAGGCATGCCACATTCTTGACCATAAATTTTGTAGGCATGGGGATGAACATTCTATACTTGGTAAACTAGTCTACTAATACCATAATGTTGCTACATCTATCGGACTTTGGTAGACATGTGATGAAATCCATAGAGATACTCTCCTAAGGTTTCTCCAGAATAGGCAATGGTTCTAACAAACTCTCTTACTTATGTTGACCCACCTTATCTTGTTGGCACACAAGACAAGTCTTCATCTATAGATCGATATTATTGCGCATTTGGGGCCAATAATAAGCATGTTAAATGAGTGTCAATGTGCGATGTACACCAGGATGTCTTGCCCATTTGTAGTCATGGTACTCCTTGATGATTTCTTTCCTCAACCCTTACTACTTCGGCACGTATACTCGATCACCTTTGGTAGTAAGCATTTGATCCTTAAGCCAAAATTGGCGTGTCTTCTCCCAACTTGCCAACTCCATCAAACTCTTGGCTTGCAGGTCATGCTCTAGTCCCTCCTTGATTCGATCCACCAAAGAAAAATTTAGACTTATGACGGTAGCTAGCTCGACCTTTCTATTAAGCGTATCGACCACCATATTAGCCTTGCCTAGCTTGTACTTCATTATAAAATCAAACTCTGCCAAGAAAGCTTGGTACCTAGCTTGCTTTGGCGTCAACTTCTTTTGGTTTAGGAAATAGCTTGTGGCAACGTTGTTGGTTTAACCTATAAACGTGGACCCCAAAAAGTAATGCCTCCAAGTTCGCAAGTAATGCACCACAACAGTCATTTCCTTTTTTGGAGCGTATTACGACACTTGGTATCATTTAGCTTATGACTCTCGTAAGCTATTGGATGTCCCTCTTGCATTAAAACAGCACCAAATGCAAAATCAGAAGCATCAGTGTGTACCTCATATTCCTTGGTGTGATTAGGAAAGGCCAACAACAGTTCCTCCATCACCACCTACTTCAACTCTTCAAATGCTCCTTGACACTTAGCATCCCAAGGCCAAACTCCATTCTTCTTCAATAGATCAGTGAGTGGAGACGCGAGGGAGGAATATCCTTTGATGAACTTACGGAAGTAGTTGACAAGGCTAAGAAAGGAATGCAACTCGGACACCTTCCTTGATGGCTCCCAATCATGGATGACTTGCACTTTGGACTTATCCATCCTCAGCTTGCCCTCTCCCACAATGTGCCCCAAGAACATGACTTCATCTTATGCAAAAGTATATTTCTCCCTTTTCATGTATAACTCGTTTTCCCTTAAGACTTTGAAAACTTGTCGTAAGTATATTATATGCTTTTCCAATATTTTCCTATACACCACAATATCATCCAAATACACCACAACAAATTTATCCCAGAAGGTTTGCAGTACTTAAGTACTGAGGGTGCAAAATGTGGCAGAAGCATTAATAAATCCAAAGGGAATTACTAGAAATTCAAAGGAACCGTACCTCGTCACACATGTTGTCTTTGGCTCATCTCCCTTCGCAATTCTCAGTTGATAGTACCCTAATCTCAAATCAAGCTTGGTAAACCACCTTGCTTCCCTAAGTTGATAAAATAAGTCAACAATGAGGGTAATGGGACACTTTTTCTTTACGGTGATCTTATTGAGCGCCCTATAGTCGATGCATAAACGGAGTGATCCATCGTGCTTCTTTTGGAAATGCATGGGTGCACCATATGGAGCCTTTGACGGTTGGATATATATTGCATCGAACAAATCCTTAACTTGTCTTCTCAATTCCTCAAGCTCGGAAGGTGCCATTTGGTAGGGTACCGTTGTGGGTGGATTTGCACCTTGCATCAACTTAATCTTATAATCCACTTCTTGTTTTGGTGGAAGCTTCTTCGGCAACTTCGCGGGCATCACATCCTTAAACTCCTCAAGGACGTGAGCAATCTCCTTGGGTAGTCCTTGCGGTGAAGCTTGCTCTTTTTCCTTGATTGCTACAAAAAATGTGGGTTACGCCTTCTTCATACCCTTGGCGAGTTGCATGGTCGAAAGTTGCTTGGCTTGTAGACTTGCTTCTCGTAACAAAGGTACCATGCACGTATTACCCTCCTCCACAATGTACATAGTGTTGGCAAAGGAAATCGACACGACCTTGACATGATCCATGAACTCCATGCCAAGCACAATTGGATAATCATTCGTAGGAACAATTGAAAAGTCCATAAGGCTAGATCACTCACCTAGGTACACTTTAACGCCACGAGCAACTCCAAAGGTTTACTTCGGCTTGGAATTTATGCTTTGAGCCATCTTTTCTCCTTGCTATACTTGAGGCCCAATCGGTTGGCTTCTTTTACCTTGAAGATGTTATAAGTAACTCCAATGTTAACTAAAGCTTTCACGGCATTGTCTCCCACCTTAACTTCCATGAACACCCTTTTTCTCGGACTTGGGCACTTCCACTTTAGCTTTGATGGCATTTAGAATTTGCAAATACCCCATCTTGGTCTCCTCGTGCTATTGTTGCTCCTCCCTTTCCTCGATTAAGGCGAAGAGTTTGCTTGTCTTGGGGCATTCTCTAGCCTTGTATGGTCCCTCACAAAAAAGGCATTTTATGGATGCTTTTCCCCCTTTATCCTCCTTATGGTTGCCCTTCTTGTACTTACTATATTTGTAGGAGCTCTCTTTGCTTTGATGGGTATCTCCCCCTCTCTTTCCCTTGCCACCCTTATCTTTGTGAGAATTGGGTTTCTCAAGCTTCTTGAACTCAATAAGAGACTCGGTAATGGAAATAGTTATGGCGAGATCTTGGGCACCACGCCTTTGGATCTCTAAATTCACCCAATTTTGTAAACCATCCATAAAAGCAAAGAGTGCTTCTATACCTGGGTAATTGGGGATCTCCAAAAGCACATCGGAAAACTCCTTCACATAGTCTCAAATGCTCCCATTTTGTGTGAGATGATGTAGTGTAACACCCAAATACCCCCTGGGAGGATATGTGGATGCCACCCAAGACAGTACAATCTCAAACAGTGCTGACAA
>JANKYE010000004.1:12824696-12837616 GCA_032467995.1 Erythroxylum dillonii | reverse complement strand
CAGGAGTATGATCACATCATAATTTCCTTCATGCTATGTCATATATCATGGACTTCATTAATTTGATTAAAGATCAACAACAATTCATAAACAATGAACATCAAATTAATGAAAGATGTCTTTCTTTATTTATTCATAAAGACTGTACAAACCTTTGTACAAAACGCGCTGAAGGCGATTGCCTTTAGGGCACTACTCTAACAACCTTATAGTACTGTGCAAGTATAAGTCGAGTTACAAGATATACAAGTCGACTTATAGTACTGTGCACGCGTAAGTCGAGTTACAAGAGAATACAAATCGACTTACACTAACATAATATACTCCCAAGTTCTTACATCACAATTTAGTTTCAATGTATATTGTAAGCTAGACTAGATGGATTACAAATAGGGAAATTGAAAAAATATATATGTTGTATTATTTAGGTTTTTTTTTCATAACACACATAGAGGATTAGGAGCTTTTACCCTATCCTTAGTCCAAAACTTATTTTTTTATGGCAAGCCAGAAGGTGGTAGCTACCTTAAGTACCAAGGTTTTGGACTAGATGAGTTTATACCAGCAGACCTTAAGGAATATGGTTTGAAGAAATCTGGATAAGATCTATTAGAGAAGCACATGGATCTATCCAATGTCTAGATGGTAATATCTTCCTCTATATTATCAAGCCTATAGTTAGGTAAGTTATTTGCAATGAGAAATATACTGCAATTTCAGGAATCTCTAGAGCTTATTTCAATAACTATTAATTTAATTTTTTCCAAGTCAATGTTTAAGCCTGACATATTTAGAAAATTCTGTAACGAAGAGATGATAGCTTTAAGAGAGTTGTGATCATTACCACAAAATAGGAGTAAATTATCTATACACATTAAGGAGAAAATACCAAGTTGCTTGTAATTGTAATAGTATGTGAAACTTCCCATGTTTTTATATGTTTTTGTAAGATTCTGAAAAGAACTTCCATTGTTAAAGTGAATAGGTATGGGGATAATAGGCCCCCCTTCCTAATTCCTTTTACTCCATGGAAAATTTGGGTTGTTTCTTCATTAATCAAGGCATCAAATGAAGTAGTTGTGATGCAAGCTTTAAGACAAGAGATGAATTGCTTAGGAAACCCAAGTATGAACTACCAATCCAGTGTAGCAAATACTTTAAATATATCTCTATTGAGAAAATTTTGCCTAATCAAGGAGTTAGTAGTATAGTCTCAGAATAATTCATGCAGTAGAAGGAGATTATCTCCAATGTCTCTTCCACTAATGAAGGCTTATTGGCATGGATTAATCAGTGGGAGTAAAGCCTATTTAAGCCTAGTTGTAAGTATATTCCTAATGATTTTGTATGTTGTGTTGTAGTAGGAAATAGGACAAAAGTCTTGCAACGTGTTAGGAGCATGCTTTTTAGGTATGAGGCATAAGAAGGTTTTGTTCAATTATTTTAGCATTTTGTTATTTCTAAAATACTCTTGCACACAATCAATTTTGATGAAGGAATGCTATAAGTCATTAATAATTTTGACTATGATAGCTTTCAACCTCTCAACCAACAACTTAGAGATTACTTTGTATACTACATTGCAACAAAGTACACTACATTTGTATATTGGTTGGTTGGCCGGTGGCTCGACCCGACTTCATATTCCTTTTAAAAATTTTAATAAAACAACATCAATTAGTGCCTTCCTGTCAGGCCAATCAGTCGCGACCCATGACTTGGTCAACCCAAGCTGGGCCATATTTGTCATCCCTAGTTTTAGGTGAGGAGTTTGAGCCTAAACCTCTTATGAAGTTTGAAAACTAAAAGAAAAACTCGAGTCTAGCTCAAAGTTCAGTTAACTGGGACTGGGAACAAATGTCATCCCTACAATAAATTTCTTCCTTTCCCTTTTAAGTTTTAAGATTCATATTTCAAAATTTAAGAGATTAAATAGAATGGTCAAAATGAAGAACTTTTAAAGATTATAATGTTCTTGAAAAATTCTTTGATAATCAATTATCTAATTAAGTTCTTTCAATCTTAATCAATATATTTAATTTAAAATACAAATATGTATTATGACATTACCTCTAATACCTTAACTTATTAAATATATCAGTTTTTCAGCTATGGAATAAAAATAAAAAGAGAGAATATATGAATTTATGGAGATTGATAAATAATTAACTAATTTTAAAAATTAAAAAATTGAATTCAAATTTTATTTTAATCCAAAATGATTTGCTAAGTCTAGATCATTCATTTTTGCACTACTAATTTTAGATAGCTGTACCCTGTTCTATACCCCAAAAAAAAAGAATGGTCGGCTTGCTAGGTGACGAGTCGATAATAAGCCATTGATCACTTGGAATGATTAAGGAGTTCGATAGCTAAATTGGAATTGGGCTACCAACTGAAAATGGTACTGGTATGAAAGCAGAAAAATATTTTGATGCATAAAAACTTGAGCGAAAGAAAATTTACAATCACATATTTCTTCTTCATTCTTCTTGATTTCAACTATAATAAACATTCATTTACAGTGAAATTGCAGCAGATGAATTAAATTTATTTTCCATTTGGGTGAAAGAATCATGCCTAGACAATGTCGTGTGCCTACACATATCCTAGTGGTGTAAGTCTGTGTTTTTTCTTTGCCAATCTAAACTTGAAGCATTCAACTAGAAAGGAACTGCTTGAACCATTCAACAGAGGCCTTCGGGTATCTCTTAAGGTTGTGCCTGTAATCCACGAAGTAGAGACCAAACCTTGAAGTATAACCAGCTGACCACTCCCAGTTATCCGAGAAGGACCATACGAAATATCCCTTCACATTACACCCATCTTCCCTGCAAAATTTGGACCATCTCAATTTGTGATCAACAAACAAGAGACGTGTATGGAAGTATATGTTAAGATTTCGTACCTGATGGAAGCCAACAAGTTGGAGAGGTAGTCATGATGGTATTTGATCCTCTTCTCATCCTTCAGAGCATCTTTTAAGGGGATAAAGATGCTGTTTGGATCATCCATTCCTGGAAGCAACAAGAAATTATCCTTATAGAAATAACAGAAACAAAAGCGTGTCTTTGACACTCCAGATTTTCCGAGCCTCCTTGATTTGTTGATAATTTTTTGACGGCCTTAAAAGATTTTACCATTTTCTGTAACGTAAACTGGGAGGCTGCCATATCTTTCCTTGACGTATTTCATGATGCTTCTCATGCCCTCAGGTACTATGTACAACCATATTGAATTTGCCTGCAATGTTGTATGATTTATATTAGTCAGGATAAGTAAACCGAGAAGTAAATCTAGACTGGTTAGTGTTTATGAGTTACCCTGTCACCAATGGCTTTTCCATTTCTGAAGGCTGCAAGGAACACGTATTACCCTTAGTTAATGGCCAAGTTAGAGGGACTGGAAGTTGATTTTCAAAATGTACTGATCAAAATTAAAAAGAAACAGTGTTGGTGGAACTATATTTTATGGATCGCAGTCAACTTACGGAGGGATACGGTTCCAGTGTCTGCAAGAGTGTCATTAAGAAGAAAACCGATTATGTTAGTTGAATTGTCTTTGGTATACCAGGTAGTGTAGTGATTGATTCCAACAAAATCCAATGACCCTTTAATAAGAGAAGTCTCAGATTTGGAAAATTTAGGCAGCCTGTCTCCAACTCTGGTTCTCATGCAGCTTGGATAGTCTCCAAACATCAAAGGGTCAAGAAACCTAGTGTGGGGAAAACAACATAAGTTAGGAAAAACGAACTAAAATAGAGCAAATCGGAGAAAGGAACACAAGAGGGAAAAAAAAAATCAAAGTCAAGAAGCCAAAATATGCTCTCCTTTTTTTTTTTTTTTTTTTTAATGTTAAGGACGTATAAGAAAGTCAGAACAGAGCGTCTTAGTTATCATGGATACCAGCCAAGTTGAAATTCCTGTGCCCTTTTTGCAGCTTCAATGTCTTTTGTGGAGTTTGTTGCTGGCTCATACCAAATAACGTCAAATGATACACCAAGTATTCCACCTTGCTTTGCCTGCAAATATTTCGTGGAAAGCTTTGACTTCAAAAAAAAAAATCCAAATTTGGATTTTAATTGATCAAAATATAGATTTCTTCTTAATTCGGTCTTCTTTTACCCCCTTTTTTTTTACCTTATATTTCTTCCTATAAATATCTGAAACAGTTGCATAAGAAAGAATTGCATGGTGAGCTACTATGTAAGGCTCAGTTGCCGAGTTTCCTTCACTGCACATTAAACGTATGGAGCATCGTCCTGGAGCCTGTAGACCTGCATCATACCCCTGTACGGTGAATGTATGAGGCTCGTTGAAGACTATCCAGTGCTTTACTCTGTCACCAAATTTCTGAAAGCAAGTCTCTGCATAGGCGGCGAAGTCATTCCTGTGGAAAGTCTTAGGTCAAAAAGCATCATAGTTTGCAAACATGACAGTAAGACTAAGAATGACCCTTACACTATCTGAGGGTTAAGCCATCCATTATATTTATCACCTAAGGCTTGTGGAAGGTCCCAGTGGTACAGAGTCACATACGGCGTAATTCCTGCGCATACACGTAGTAGCCAATTTGAAGGCTTAGTCGACTTCTGGTAATGGTATCTTTAATCATGACATTCCTAACCTGATTTTCTTGATCAAGGCATGTGAATTATTCCAAGGAAAGGCTAGGTAGAAAGAAACCTTTAGCAAGTAAAGCATCAATGAGCTTGTCATAGTGGTCAATTCCAGCTTGGTTGATTTGCCCTGTTCCATCTGTATAGAAGTTGCATGTGAGAAGGGTTTAACCTTTTTATTATCTGAATGTTTCTAGTGAGTGAGCTTTTCGGATCCGGACAAGTAGAAGACCTTACTGTTGACATGATATTGTTAACAGCAAACTTACCGGGATATATTCGACTCCAAGAAATTGAGAATCTGTAGGCATCCATGCCCATGTCCTTCATAAGGTCTATATCTTCCTGTTTCAAAGCAACAACGGAGTCAAAACCCTAACCCACAAGGTGATCTTTTAAAAAAGCCAATGTACACAAGAACAATATCCGGTTTGTTTCGCTGCATCTTAACATGGCTGCCATGTTTTAGACGCGACTGTAATTTTACGAGAAGACATACATTAAAACGGTGATACTGATCCACAGCGACATCAGCATTACTAAAGTCAATTATTTTTCCTGCACAGCACGCCAACAGATTAGATCAGCTAGTTGATAACACAAATAAAACCATTGGCTTCAATGATGAGTAGCTTACAAATCAAATTGCTGACAAATGTAACATGTGGTTCTGCCTTGAGGAAGAAGATAGCAGATACAGAATTGACAGGCAAAAGGCAGAGTTTTTTTTTTTTTTAATCTTGCATTTTATAGGGTAATAGACTTTAAATCCGAAGGTAAGCAACTTCAGTTTGCAATTAGGCCTACTTTAGACGGAGAAGACGTCAAGATATTACCATTAGTAGAGCCTTAAAGCTTGGAGCCTTTGGAGTATTTTTCTCATGAAATTTAAAATGTCAAGACTACCAGGAACTAGTACTACATAACATAGACATTAGTATCTCTTATCTAACAAAATGCGAGGTCAAATTACATGTAGTAATCTTTGATTTTTAAGAAAACAATACCAAAGGTATGTGAAAATGTGTCCCAGATACTTGGTCCTCTTCCATCCTCTTTGACCGCTCCTTCGACCTGCAAACAGTATAAATAACCCATCATGTCATATCTACACCAAACATTATCAATGAAGATGATATAATAGCAAATACTAGTAAAAGTTTTAGTTTATAGGAGAGGGGTGTGTCAAACTGAACATTTCAACTTAGAGAAGTCATCATGACATTTAATGACGTTTTTTGAAGTTTAGAACAAACAACACAGTCCGAGCGGAATTAACAATCTTAGGTTGCTTAAATTATTCCATAAACTATTCTAAATATGTGGAGTGTCATGATTAGCTTGCCCGTTGGCTCGTTCAAGAAAGAATCATGGGAACTGAAAGCTAAATGAACGCCCAATCATAGTCAGATTTTATGAACTTGATCAACTAAAATTACGGACTATTTAATTAGCAACACAAAAGCAAAATTCGACAAAGATAATATTATTATGAAATAGGTATCTAAAAAAATTTACATAAGCTGTTTAATTATTGAAACCTAAATACAAAATTTATTATTTAAAAAAATATTAACCATTTTCTTTGATCTCTCCTGATATAACCATGCAAAATAAGTATTTATTCATCACTTATAACTGGAAGAAATATTAGGTTTTCTTTTTACCTGATAAGAAAATTATAATCAAGTTAAATGTAGTATGTACGCCAACAAAACAAATCGATTAAAGTTAGTACAAATTCTATCTATATGCCTCGAATATATGATAAAGACCAAAGTTTGCCACGGAGGGCAAACACGGTTCTCAGAAATGCAACAGAGATTCCATATTTTTAAGGAAAACAACAAGAAACTTGAAACCCGTGAACGGTAACAGGTCCTCGTTGACGGTCCGAGTACGTAGCTGTTGCTCGAGTTCGTGGCCATTATTTACTGTAACTGAATATCTTACATGTTGGCAAATTTTATCCGAAAAGGATTTGATTTTGTAACTCCTTGAATGTGAAATATCCATATTAGAATATTGTGGTTGCAAGTGCACTATCACAAAGACGTGTCCAGGTATCAGTTTCTTATCAGACAACTACAAGAGCCCAGAGTATAACATGATCTATACTGGCAGGTTGTGTCGTGATGGAAAAAATAATCTTAAGTATTGATTACTAGGAAGTGAGAAAACCAGAAACCAGCTATAAGGACTGCAAGTCAAGGGAGTAGAGATGAGGAGGCGAATTAAGGGGTTAGTTTCTCTTATTTGCTAAATATTAAAAGAAAAAATGAGCTTTTTGTTCGTTATTAAGACTCGAAGAGACAATAAATTAAACGAGTTTAATAAAAGAAGTTGAGAGCTTTGGATAACGATTCATACCTGGAAAGCAGCAGAAGCTGTCCCAAAGGTGAAACCTTTAGGAAAACTTGCTCTCGATATCACCTGGGAGAAGCATGTCTTGGTCTCAAATGCCAACAAAGCCAATGTGAGCAAGGCAATGCCTTGCCTGATGAGCACCATCTTCTTATACATGAGGGATAAAGAAACAGATGAGTTTGTAATGTTGATTGAGAGAGATAACGGGCTTCAGATCTATCTGTTGCAAGACAAGGATTGATTTGGATTAACCTTGTTCCGAGACTAATACATGAGATAATGGGCATATATATAGAAAGATATAAGTGTCAAATGTGTGAGGAGCAGAAGGTGTTGTGGAAGCAAGATGGGGATAAAGGGTTTGAGGGAATCTAAAATGGTGGGAAACAAGTGTAGATGGTGGGGTTATGGCAAATTCGAGTTCACACGTATAAAAGAGCCAGCTTTGGTTTGGAGATTCCAATTTCTTTATCTTAGCTTTTGCCGTTTGTTTGTTTCGGAATGATTTCTGTACGAGTTGTGCTTGAGGATATTATTAAATTAATTAGATCCCTTCTAAATAATAATAATAAGAAAACTAAAGTCAGAACTCATCTTTAAATGGTTAAATCAATTTAACAAGTAATTGATGCAAAATATTACAATTTGAGCATGTATTACTTTTGATAAATATCTTACCAATGGAATATGTACGACGACACGGTAAAGATAATATTAATATATGCTACTTGGAGTCGGACCTTCGCCCTTAATTTGTAATCTATATGTGATTACTAGGTATATCATGATGGTAGCGAGTGCAATGGGTAAGAATGAGATCGATACTTGCGGCGGTCAAATGATCAGGTGATTGATAACGAGTCTCCTGCTATGATATTTTGCACATGTGAACCTAAAAGCCTGGGTATTAGTCTCACGTTCTGGAGTCCACTACAAACACTATGTTTCAAAAGATTAGCCACTTTTTCAGGGCACCCAAAGAACCATGCACTTCTTGCCACGTTTCGTAATTCTTACACAAAAGAAAACGTCAACTTCTAGTCCGTCAGCCAACTCCAATCAGCTAGTTCCTGTGTTCAGATTTCCCTAATTGGAGGTGCCTAAACCCAGAGATGACAGTAATGATTGCTATCAACACTTCAACATCCCAATGAGTGGGTTAGTACTTAGTAGAACTAGTGCGATGACACCCACATTGTTTATTTTCTTTAATTAGCATGATTATGTGGAGAAAAAGATCCATACATTTTAGCTATAAGTCGGAGGAGAGTCTCATCATGCTTTACTTGTCATTCATCGCTTATAATGTCATTCATCGCTTCTTACGTTGTGATGTTTTTTTTTTTTTTTATGTATTCCTTCCTCTTATAATGTCAATCATGAATTTACAACTCCTCACACAATTGTTTAGTTTTTTCTTCTTTTTTATAATAAAAGAGATGGAATAATAAAATTTATAATATTATAATCACAAATTGCTGATAATAAAAAGTATTATCAATTTTAATTTATATTTTACTTCATTATGATCAATGAAATAAAATTTTAACAAAAAATTATTTGAGATCAATACATTATCGTCGGAATTAATGTGTAATTTTCAAATTTTACCAACTAAAATCTTTTAGGTGCAAATAATTCTACATTAAATATATATTTTATCAATTAGCAAACTAATTTGAGTAGCACATTTAAGACATCTAAAACCATATATTCATTGGATTTGTTTTCTTAATGAAAAAAGATCATATATATAGCTAACAAACATGTCGTATAAAGTGTGGGATGGTACAACTGAATTATGGGTGGTACTGTAACAGAAAGGTGATGTACAAGACGACCTGCATGTAAATAAGATTAATCTATTTCGCCGGCTCGATTGGAGTCAAGGAGTTCACACCAACTTTAAGGAATAATTTTCTTTCTTTATCTTCCAAGAAAATTAGAATTCATGAATATATATATATACACACACAGTGATGATTACGTCAAACCCTTTTGTGTATATGAATTCGTTACTTGAACCTTATTTTGTGGAGAACACCTTTAACTTTAAGGCTAGGGGAAAACTGATACATGTATGTATTGGACCATACTCACAATTCTTCAATGTTCCGTTTCCAGCTAAACGCCGGCTGTCTGGATTTGCGTCATGACAAGGAGGATCATTAAAGCATCGACTAGTCATTTTCCTTTTAGTTTCCGGCTCATATTCTTTATCATCAACTCGTCTGGTCAGCTAAATATGAATGTTTCAGGTTCCTCATTATTGGATAAACTTCAAAATGTCTGATCTTTTTTTAATTAAGGGGTACCACGTTGTTTAAACTTGGAAGCAATGCTAAGTGAAGACCTTCGTCAGCATCACTGATTAATTTATTGGGATGTCGTGTTATTGTACCACAGTCCTAGCTAGAACTTGTAAGAAACGTTAAGTTTGTCAAATAATAATAATTATTATGCCTTGTAGCAATTTTCTAGTATCCCAAACTAGTCATTGAGGTTTGTTAATTCTAACTTATTTTGTGTTTTGACAACTGCGAGCCGAGATGTGTGATGTTCAACAATTGAAAACGTAAACATTGTTGAAAATTGTTTTGGGGGTTGTTGATGACTTGAATCGTAATCTGTTTAATTTGACGGAAGAAATGTTCTTTAATGCTATCTGGATTAAGGCTCATTAATCTTTATTGAGTATATCCAATCCTTAGTTTTCCGATTATGTCTCTAAATTTTAGACTTAGGGATTACAGCTTTGTCGATTAATGAAATAGCTGGACAGACACTCAGGAGGACGTTAATGACAAGGATTGGCGATACCCCATTCTATTTGTAATGTTCTTCCGACATAATTAAAATAATGCAATTACAGCTTGTTTGGTTAATTCATGGGTGCTCACGCCATCTTGATCGAACCAAATATATTTCTTTTTGTTTTCGTGCAAGTTTTTATATTGTACGTACGTACATATGCTGTGGATGAATGATGACTGTTGATAGGCATGCATCTACCATAATACGTTATTTACATGCTTAACATAAGCGTATGGATAAATATATATATATATATAAATCTCCGTCATTCAATTCATATTCCCAAGTTGATTCCACCTTGGACATTCAAATTACATGCTAACCTCGCAAATGGCTCTTGTTCTTGCTAATCCAGAACTGACTTCTGCTAGTAGATAATGCTTGTTTTAGGATTATTTGTTGCTAATTTGAGACTCTCACTTATGTAACCTTATCGACCAACTGAAGGTAAACAACATATTACCTTACATGAACACAAAACTTGCGCACTTGGAAGTTGGCAAGTCAAAGAACGGATCTGAAGGAAAAAAGAAACATAATATTCACTTGTTATGAAAATGATATCTCAAGCCATGAGTATATACTAAATTATCTATCCATGTTAAACATTATCTTCAAGATAATAACAAAAAAGTATTGAAGCAAATATAAATTATCCCAACCAGCTGCAATTAATATGTCATAAATCTTAATTCAATGTTTGACTGACTCTATATAAAATTCAATGGTGTTTTATAAAATATACATCTTGAGCCATTCTAAACGTGACGTTTTGATATTATCTTTTACAGGAAAACATACAGAGAGTCTAATCTTTAAGAAAATGAGCAATATAGCACACAGGAGAAAAGGGTATAGTTTGATGGAATGGTGATGGTTCCAAGATGATAGAATTCTATAAAAAAGGAACATGCTTAAAATTTAGATTGGGATGGATTTGTTAACGACCACGCATACGTACATTTTTATTCCCGAAGGGACATGGCTTTCACCAAATGTTGGAAAAAGTCAATTAGAAATCTCTAAAACCAATCAAGATTTGAATCTTTACATTTTACGTGCAAACTAAGAACTTTGGAGTTCCAAAAAACAAAAAAGAAGAAGTTATACATTTACCTCAAGTAATAAAACGTAAGAGTATATATCACTGGTAAATGAACAAAATCCTCACATGCAAGGCATTCCATTTTCAGAAACTTCTCCATATTTCTTTAGAGAAGTTTTATTTTTAGATACTTGATTACAAGGAAAAACTAAAAATTAAACTTTGTAAGCTAAATAGGCAAAAAATAAAATAAAAATGGAAATAGTCTTAAATAATAAAATGCACAATTAAACACAATAGTTTAATAACCTCTCTTTTTCTCTCTCTCTAATTTGAAATTTGTGGAGAATCGAACAATCTCAATTTGACACATTGATTATGATGTAGTTAACTAGTTAAAGATTTGATAAAAATATCAATTAATTATGTGAAAAAGGGAACAAACAAAGGTTGAACAAAACCTTAGTTTAAATGATCAATATGGCAATCAATGTAAACATGTTTGGTCCTCTCATGAAAAATCATGTTGGTAATAGTGTGAATGGTTGCTTGATTGTCACAATAAAAAGGAATGAATTTATGTAGCGGATGAAAATTAGTAAATAAGCAAGAGATCCGTAAGGGTTCATAAAGACAAGAATCCTTCAATATTCACGTTTAACCAATGACCATGAAATAATATTATATTTTTTAGTCTTTCAAAAGATTAAAGCTCCACTAACAAACACACAAAACTCAGAAAACGAATTTTGAGTTATATTAAAAGCAATCCAATCTGCATCAAAATATGCAACAAGCTTAAAATCATTAACGTAAAAAAAAAATCCTTTATGAGTAGTTGCATGGAGATACTGCAAAAGATGAAGAAGCTTTTCCCAAAGAGCAATATGTGATTGAAACCTAAATGACTCAGATACTGAAATGCACAACTTACATTTGTTATAGTAAGATTAAGATATAGTAATTAACTAATTAACCTCTGGTACTACTCTGGCTCCTTATACAAATAACCATCATATGTTGATAACTACAATCCTTTAACAAGAAGAAGAGATTGTGTATCCTTTAAATCACTAAGTCCAACTACCACCAAAATGTCTTGAACAAATTTATCTTGACTTAGAAAAGTACCTTAAACATATATGACAATCTCAAGTCCTAGAAAGTACTTGATGTAGTTCGAGTCTTTGATTGTGAGCTTATGATCCAAAGTTGTCATTACCTGTTGTATTGCAGCTTCATTAGTTATAGTAATCACCATATTATCCCCATAAATTAGTAAAGCCAAAAATTCAATTCTATTAGTTCTAGTAAACAAGTAGTAATCATTCTTAGGTTGCATACAACCCAAAGAAATTGAGAATTTGGTAAACTTTAAATTTTATTATCGAGATCCTTACTTTAAGCCATAAAAGAACCTTTCTAAAAGACACGCGTCATTTGTATTGGCCTTCTCATATCCTTCAGGTAGCATCATTTCTATTTTATCATCTAAAATACCATAAAGAAGACGTAATTGATTTCAAGCTATTAACATGAGCAAAAAAAAAAAAAAAAAACAGCCTAATGGTAACTATTTTTGTGATAAAAGAAATTATAGCTTTATAATCAAGAGCTTCCATTTGATTACATCCCTTTGTAACTATCTTGCTTTGAATTTATCCACCTTACTATCAACACGATATGTCATCTTGTAAACCCATTTCCTCCTTATTTCTTTTTTATTTGCAATTAATGGAACCAATTCCAAGTATTGTTTCTCTTTAAAATATCCAATTCTTGTTATATTGCTTGAATCCATCTAACATCTCTTAAAACTTCTATATAGGTCATGGGTTTCTATACCATAGACATATTAGTAACAATGTTATGAATATCATATCAATATTGGTACCAAATTTGGTTATGGTACAATATATTGTACCAGTATCGATCAATATCGAGTACTGTTTTAGATAATTTTTAAATTTTATAAAGTAGTCCTTGATTTTTTAAAATTACAAAATAGTCCTTAATATATTGTACCGTATAATTTATAATTTTATATCAAACTTATCTAAACAATCATAATAATAG
>JANKYE010000004.1:12791299-12805983 GCA_032467995.1 Erythroxylum dillonii | reverse complement strand
GTTATTATAATAATGAAAATATAATTTATTAATTAATAATTATTATTATTATTATAGTATTGTAATTATAATTAATAAAAATAAATAAATAAATAAATATACACTTAATATCAACAACAAAATTAATAATGTTTATGAATTATAATAAACATGTTTTAATAATAATCCTGTACTTCAAAAGTCGAGAAATACATTAATAATTAACATTTAAACATGGCTTTGATAACATATTTCTTTGTCGAAGCCAATCGGGCTTGGCTCTCTACTTTGGATCTGAAGTCTAAGTGTACTTTAAGAATTTAAAGCAAAAATGGTATTGTTTATTTCTTGGATAGAGTAATACGGGATAAACTTAAACAGGTGATCTTTTCTGGAAATTAACATCTCCCTTCTACCTATAAGTTAAACCAAGAATTTTCACAATCTTAGTATAGATAATTATTACATTGTTCTCTTATTACTTGTTTTACAAGATAAAGATCAGTAAAATAAGTTATAGAAAAAGGGGTTTTAAAATGGACAAATTGCAAATATTCTCTTTTACGGTTACAGAAGAAATGGAATGATTTGTCCGCTCAGTGTCTGCATCAAACGTGAGAGGCTTACGTATTAGTGATAGCATTTTAGAGAAAGAAAGACCGTTATAATTGGTCTCTGCTAAAAATAGACATTTATGTGTATCTGCTCTCTCTCCCATCTCAGTCTCTCTTCTCTTCAATTGTCGTGTCATTTTGGGTTTGAGTTTCCATCACCCAAATTGGTATTATTCCCACAAAAACCCTATAACCCATTCTCTTTTTCCATCATCTCTCGTGTTCTTTCTGATCTGATCTGTTCTTTTTTCTTTTTCTTTCTCGAGATCTGTAGTTTTCTAGTTTAATGCAAAAACTGATGCTTTTTCACTTTTTCTTTGAGAATTCTTTGGTCTTTAATCATCAAAAGTGAAAAGTGAGTTCCGGAAATCCGTCTGTTTGCCGGCTTTTTTCTCTTTGGTTTTTTATTTTGTTTTTATTGAACATCTGAAAAACAGAATGTTGGAGAAGTGTAAAATGATTAAAAAGATTGACTATTTTTTGTTGGCTTCTTGTTTCGACTTTAATGTCAGGTTGATCTGATTGGTTTGTCCCAGATGCTGCTCTCACATTGCTTAATTTCTCAATTCTCTGTTGTTGTTGAAACACTGGCAAGTAGTGAGTTTACTTTTTTTGTGACAATTGTGTGAATTGTCGATTTGTTGCGAGAAACTGACATTTGGGTTTTGGATCTCAATACCCGTTTCGAATTTTGAGACTTGGAGAAGTGGGGTTTTGATTGGTCGATGATCGATCTTCGTATGGTATGGGAGTGTAAAGGAGGTCTTTTTCGATGCTTGTAGGGATTGCTCGGGTTCACGGTAATGTATATAGAAGCCTGTATGTTATGATTGGCCATGGCTTTCCAAGCTCCTGTAGAGTGGGTTCCATAGTCATTTAGTTGAATTTTGAGACTCTTCAACAATTTTGGACATGAGAAGCCACTGGTTCAATAAACTCTCTGTCACTTCCGGACCTATACCGAGGCGTCGGTGGTTGCTATTGATCCTTGTTGCTGCGATTGCTCTAATTGTAATCTTAGCATCAAGTACTTCAAGTGATTTTGATCCTGTGCCTGCCACTCCTGTGCCTGACATTTATTCCAATTTTAGGAGGCTAAGAGAGCAAACTTCACTTGACTATTTGGACCTGAGAACTCTGTCACTGGGATCTACTCGACAAAAGGAACTTGAATTTTGTGGAAGAGAGAGAGAGAATTTTGTGCCTTGTTATAATGTTACTACAAATTTGTTGGCCGGGTTTAAAGATGGAGAGGAATTTGATCGGCATTGTGACATGTCAAGACAGAGGGAGCGGTGTTTAGTTCGCACTCCAAAGGACTATAAGATTCCACTTAGGTGGCCTGTTGGCCGGGATGTGATATGGAGTGGAAATGTGAAGATAAGCAAAGATCAATTTCTTTCGTCTGGAAGCATGACTAAAAGGTAATAGCAGATGTGAATTTCTGTTCTGTGATAAACGACTCATTAATGTCCCACAGATTCACTGATATTCGTTAATGATGTTATAGGTTGATGTTACTCGAAGAAAATCAAATTGCTTTTCACTCTGATGATGGATTGATCTTTGATGGTGTCAAAGATTATTCTCGCCAGATTGCAGAGATGATTGGATTAGGGAGCGACTCTGAGTTTCTTCAAGCTGGTGTAAGTCCTTTTTTATTCTCCTAAGCTCTTAGCTTGGAGTTTGGTCTATAAAAGCAGTAGTAACTTTTGATTATTGAACATTGTAATTTCTAGCCTAAAATGCTCATGACCATATTGATATCTATGATTGACTTTTGACTTACCTTTTCAATTTCAAATAGATGTCTATGGTTTTTTGATTGTCCCGCATTAATTGCAGGTGCAAACTGTATTAGATATTGGTTGTGGATTTGGTAGCTTTGGAGCTCATTTGGTGTCACTCAACTTAGTGCCGATCTGTATTGCTGCATATGAAGCAACAGGCAGTCAAATTCAGCTTTCCCTTGAGAGGGGCCTTCCAGCTATGATTGGGAATTTCATTTCACGCCAACTTCCATATCCATCACTCTCTTTTGACATGGTTCATTGTGCACAATGTGGTATTTATTGGGATGAAAAAGGTATATAATATAGGATAGATAGAGAATAATGTCAACAAATAGATAAAAACTGTGAATAACCTTACATTACTAAGTTTCCGTATTTAAGATGTGAAAATAGCAGCATAGATTTAAGAATCACTCCTAAGGTTTGAACATATTAAAGTGTTAATATCACACTAGTAGGTTCTTAGAAATCACTTCTAAGGTTTAGAAATCACTCTTAAGAAAATACGCCACACTTAGCACACTGAAATTTTCAGAAAATCCCCCTTTTATAAACCGAACTTACAAACGATGTATATACATATATATAGACTTGCCCAATTAATCCTATTAAGGGAATGAATCAACTTTATTTTTTCTCTAATAAGCCTTTGAACCCTAACATAAATGAAAAACACCTTAAAACAAACTTCTTCTAATTCAACTCCTAATAAGAAATATGTGAACTAAAGAAAATAGATTAAAAACAGACTATTAAAGAAAATAATACTTGAAGCAGACCATTTTGCACAATGAACAGTGCACAACTAACACTACCCGAACTAGTTCATATGCCTATCAGCATAACTGAAGTTTCTAAATCTGGTAATTTTTCATGACAGTTAATCATGGCTGCATTTTAAATACATAGGTTATTACAATAAACATGATCAGCTACAGCTTCTTGCTCTTACAATCATTTTCCTATGGTGTCATGCTTTTGCTTCTCTGTGGTGCTTTGCCACCCAACTTTGATTTGGAAATGGCGTTAAATGTCTTTATTGAACTACCTGTTCTTTGTGATTGATAATAAGAACGAACCCAATGGTGCTCCTCCAGGAGCAATTTATACATTATGGTTTTGGGGAAAGAATTTGATGGTTTAGTATTAGGTTTCAGTTATTTCCTGTTTCTAATAAGTACATCAATTACATCATTGAAAACAGTGCTACTTCCCCCTTCTGAATTGGTGAATTTAGTGGTCACGGAACATTTTGAGTATCAATATCCCCTACCTTCTCAAAGTTTGAGTATCAACAATTGCAGCCTTGTCTGTTCCATTGATAGTCTTCACTGATCCTAAGTAGAAGGGTAGCATTCATTGTCCATCTTTGGTTTCTGATAGTGGTTAATAAAACAGATGGTAAATTCCTTATGGAAGTGGATCGGCTTCTAAGGCCTGGAGGTTACTTTGTGTTAACCTCACCAACAAGCAAGCCACGTGGTGGTTCATTGAGGATGAAGAAGACAAGTATGCTAACTCCTATAGAAGAATTCACTGAGAGAATCTGTTGGAGTCTTATGGCTCAGCAGGATGAAACATTTATCTGGCAGAAAACTGCGGATGTCCATTGCTACAAGTCTCGGTGAGGACTGAGGACACTTTGACCAGTAATATTTTTCTTGTCTAGGTTAAATGAATGCAATTTTGGGTGGATGTTTGAGTTGGGGTTAGCTGGTTTGCATCTATTCATTAGACTTTCCTTCATTTCCTAAACTATTAATCTACTAATTATAGGTATTCCATTGCTTCCCTTTTGTTTGAAACTGCAGCAAGCAAGATGCAGTACCACTCTGTGATGACAGGCACGATATTCCATCTTATTATCAACCTCTTGTCTCATGTATAAGTGGAACCACTAGTAAACGATGGATTCCCATCCAGAACAGATCCTCTGTTTCCAATTTTGGCTCGGCTGAGCTTGACATTCATGGAAAGTACTGTTTCAAATTTCATATTGATATCTTTAGCTTCACAACTTCATTTATTGTATCTAATATCCTCACGACCTATCCACGGTCTTCTCTTCTTTCTTTAATTTTTCTTGAGGATTTATTAGCCACCTTATATACATGCCTGTCTTACTTAGTAGATTCATTTTATCCTTGCAGGAGTTGAACTTGATGATTTCTTAGAAGACTTGCAGATATGGCGATCAGTTCTGAAAAACTATTGGTCTTTGCTTACACCTTTAATTTTTTCAGACCATCCTAAGAGGCCTGGTGATGAAGATCCACTACCTCCATATAACATGATACGGAATGTGATGGACATGAATGCTCATTATGGGGGTCTGAATGCTGCATTTCTGGAGGACGCGAAAGCGCTGTGGGTAATGAATGTTGTGCCTGTCAATACTCTTAATACACTTCCTCTCATACTTGATCGGGGTTTTGCTGGTGTTCTGCATGACTGGTATTTATTTATTTTCCTTGCCTAAACAGAAGTGTGCAATTGTATTATGTTGTCTTTTTTCTCTTGTCCTTTCTTTCTCATGGTTCTACATTTGAGATAGCTACTATTTTTGTCTCAAAATTTCTTTACATACATGATGGTTCCCAGGTGTGAGCCCTTCCCAACATATCCCAGAACTTATGACATGCTTCATGCAAATGGACTTCTCTCGCATCTTAGTTTTGAGAAGTGTGGCATGATGGACTTAGTTTTAGAAATGGATCGAATTTTGCGGCCTGAGGTAATTTTAACTACTTCAACTTATTGTTAAGAAATCTGCCAAGTGATGCTTATCTGGTTTATCTTTTGGAAAACCCGAACTGAGGTCATTTAAATGCGCTATCATGTGTGTTGCTTGGCAGGGATGGGTAATTCTTTCTGACAAATTGGGAGTAATTGAGATGGCTCGGGCTATTGTCACTCAATTGCACTGGGAAGCTAGAGTGATTGACCTACAGAATGGCAGTGATCAGAGGTTGCTTGTTTGCCAAAAGCCATTTGGAAAATGATTGATCTAGCATCAGGGATTCTACTACTGTGAAACTGTACATTCTGTTCTGGTAATTCCTTTATCTCTCTCTGGAAGTTGGCGCTTTTAATACGAACATTATGATTTGGATTAGCTATTGCTTAACACTGTTATACAGTTTTCTGTGTAAGGAAGGATAGTTGAGAGTCCATGCATGGATATCATAAAATCTCCTAAACAACTCTTAACGACTTCTCTGAAAACATTTTCACCCTTTTAACCTCTTGGATTCATGAGTTCTTCATTTGCAACTGACTTGGTTGTCATAAGTAAGCTGTTTCTTGTTAAATAATTGAGAACTTGAAAAGAAGTGTGCCCCATGTATGCAAAGCTAAACTTGAGATCTGTGGATATAAAATTAAAAAAAAATATCAAGTTTTAGTTCAGCATATTTAACTATCCAGACTGACTTCATCTTTTTGTTATTGGCAGAGCAATTTTTTGGCCAAAACTTCATGTGACAAAATCCTAGTCTTGTTTTGACGTGATAACAACTAAACTGCGGGAAAACAAAAACTGTAGATTAGAAAGGAGGCTTTCTAGGGATCCAAATTTTTTGTGATTAAGGCATTGGTAGTAATTCATTCATGAAATTTTCTATTTTGGGTTAATATTCTTTTTTCAAGTGTTAGTTTCTTTATTTTCTCCTTACTGAACTCAAATCTCTGTACTGAACTACTGCTACTTGGAAGGAGAATTGACAGGCCAGAAAATGATAGTGAAAATTGTTTCCTCTTGTTCAATATCAATGCTTTCAATCCCGTGTTTATTTACTTCATCACAAATTCAGCTTATTCTTATGGGAACAGTTGAATTGGTTTTGGCAAGCAATCATTAATATGCAGTTTCTGTTAAACAAAAGCTTTTGAGGCAATGAGTCAAGTTTCCATATTGTAGAAGTCAGAAATCTATCAAATTTTTGGGGCTGGATGCTAAAATGGTTGCAGGCAGGATGATAGTTATATTATTTTCTTCCCACCAAGTAATTGTGATCTTTCGTTCAACACTGCAACATAAAAAGTGTAGGGCCTCAAAACTTTTCATATTTTTCAACCTAATACGTAAACTTTAACTTTTCACCAATTCACAGTTAAAAGTGTCAAAACTTATGAAATTGTTTCGATTTAGTGACAATGAAGAAATTTCTCCTAGTTTATTTTGTTAAGTATGTTTTCTATGTATAAAGTTTCAGCTTTTTTTAGTTTATTTCCTAAATTTTCTTAGAATATTTGCTTCAAATTTAAAACCTTGATTCTGTTTAGAAAGGGTATAGGCTAGCTCTTTCTTTTCTGATTAGTTGCACAGTAGCAACGTCTTTCTTTCTTTCTTTCCTTTCTTTTTTTAACTTTTTTGTTGTTACGATTTGTGATATTTAGGACGGAAACTTTAATGTTTTCTTCAAAGTATGTTGTTCGAACACCGGATGGCTTGTGTTTCTGTAAGAGTTCCAATATTAGTCTATCGTACTTTTATGGCATCTAATTGCATGAAAAGTTTGCAGTTCTGCAGAAATATGAAAGACCATACGAAGCGTACTATTACACAAACACTGAACACAAATACAAAAGCTTCAATGGTTCAACTGATTGGCGACTAGAAAGTTGTTTCTTAAGAAACAGTACGTAATTATAATAAGGTATGAGGACATATTTCCCAATTTCTAGTTTATCATAAGCTTCATATATATGCCTGCAATTGCATTCCAACATCTAAGTTTCACTCCGACAACGAATCCTTTCAGGGAGAGTTATGGCTAAATACCAAAAAATATCATTAATTTTAAAGATCTTTGAAAAGAACAAATAAACAAATAAATAAATAAAACACGATAGCCACAACACTATACCTAGAGTCCCAAGCCTAGGTCCGCACCCGAATTCATACAACTCAGACCTCCAGAAATTCATACATGTTAGAAGAAAAAAAAAAAAAAGAAACTCTGAAGGTTCATAACAATTTATTAGCTTGGGAATAGGATTGATCGTTGTGCAGATTCAATGTCAGCGTAAACATTTTGCTCGGATCATTGTCATTATTAACACGTCATCCTTTGACAATGGCTTCTTAATCTTATTTTAAATAGTACAAAGTCAAATATGCAATTATAGTTCAGCTGACATTGGCATTGTAATATTCCATTGCTACTCAGATCACTGAAGACAATAAAGAAGTGCTGAAAAGCAGCTTACTGACATGCAACTGCTAAAGTGTTTCTCCTTTAACCAAGTAACGCTATGTGATAACCACTTTTTCAGTCTTCTGTAGTAAATATATTTCTGGTGTCGAATATGTGTAGTCAGGCGCAAGAGGTTATGTCTTCATTAACGGAGCTGAATTAGCAAGTCACTTCAACTGTAATAAGTCATATGTAGGATGTCAGGTATAAGTCAATTTTTACGTCATATGATAATTAAATTAAATCAAGTTATTAATTCACTCTGAGGAGATTAGGCAAACGAGAGAAGGGAGGAAACAAATAAGAGAAATAAGTCATCCAAACTGAAAATCAATCTCTATACAAAAACACAAATAAACCTTACAAATCAAGGTAAGATAATATCCTATGTTCTTTTTGTCTTTCATTCTTCTCTTTGATAATAAAAGTTTATGTTTCTTATTTTGTTTTCTCTTATAGGCCTCATCACCTCTTGTAAAAAACTACTATAGCCACAAATAACTAACAATGCTCCTTCCATAGAAGCCCTTACTTTTGATAACAGATGCTCCGGACAAAAAGATAGTCCTTTTGAATTTAATAGTGACAATAGGATGCTACTTTCATCATAACTTTCTCATATTGAATGCCCTCCATCGATATATTACTAACCATGCCAATGGATGCTTTCTCACGCCACCTATTGAACCTCCTAAGAAACCTCCTCCCTCTTCAATGGCTTTCTTGTTTTTCTTCCCTTTATATATATACCCTCTTACTCTTCAATTTCCACTCAACAGCAACAAAAGCCTCATCTTTCTCTTCTTCTTCTTTTCTCTTTCAACTCAAATTTCCACATTATCACTAGCTAAGCTTTACATGGTTTCTCCGGATAAATCTTCAACTCTGGACTTATCAGACAACACCTGTTAAACAGACATCACTTCCGTGGGTAGTTTCTTGTTCATCAAAAACCTTGAATTATACACCTTTGATTCTAAGCAACCAAAGCCCTTAAAGAGTTTGAATTTAAGCCAATGAAAAGCCACCACAATAAACATAACCATGCCTCCGGGAACGTCGCGATGGTTAACAATAGAACCGAGACTGCAAACCAAGAGAAGCATTACAAAGGTATTCGTCGACAACCATGGGGCAAGTATACGGCGGAGAATTGGTAGTCACCATGGGTTAGAGAATTTTTTGGAGAGAGAAAGTAAGTTAGTGAGAGAAAAGAAAATGGAAAATTTTCAAGAGAAAGAAAATTGGATTGTGTTTGGAGTAAGTGAGTAAAGAAGAAGAGGTACTTTAACTACCATCAAAACCAATTAACTTTGGGCTTTAAGTGGGTGGTAGAAGCAGGGGTGAGCATTATTCGGGTCGGGTAATCGTTCGAATTAATTCGGGTAAGGAAATTCTAAAGTTCGGGTAATTCGGGCCGGCTCGGGTGTGATGCAAATTATTTTCGGGCCGGGACGGGTAAGACAAAAAAATTTGAGCCGGCCCGATTACCCGAATTAGGTTTTAAAAAATTGTGAAATAGGGTAATTAAGGTAAATCGGGCTGAGATATTTCGGGTAAATCGGGCCAGGTAAATAGGTAATTCGGGTAAATCGGGCCGGGTAAGTTCGGGTAATTGAAAGTTCGGGTTCGGGTCGGGTAAGGGAAAAAAATTTCAGATAATTCGGGCCGGGCACGAACAGTGAAAATCCGGCCTGAATTACCCGAATGCTCACCCCTAGGTAGAAGAGGGGAGAAGAGTCGTTTAGGATTTTTTGTCGTTTAATTTAATTTAATTAAAATTTGACGTGAATTTAGCATGATACATGTCATCTTATATTTACCAAGCCACGTCAACTCTATTAATGAAGACCCTAACGTCGGGCGATATTTGTGAAAAATTGAACGTTTAGATACTTAGTTGTCACTTTTTAAAGTTCGGACTATAATTAAAAAATTACGTAAATTTTAAGATTTTTTCAATAATTAATCCTTATTTCTTTAATTATTTTCTAAATTAGTCGTAAGCACTTAAACCAGTTCGAATACTAATAATACAAGTTGAGAAGTACAATATAAAGCAAAAATTGAAGTTGATTTGAACTTTTCAGGATTGGAACTAGTATATGAAATGTTGATGCTACTGGTCCCTTCAACTTCAAGCTTGATATGTACGATGGAACCAACCTTTTGTTGAAAAAAAAAAGTTTTTGTCTTTGCCTACTTTATGTTTTAATGTATTTTTTGTGGCTTTTACTCAATTGTAATAAACCATTCCTTAAAATAACCACCTTTTAAAATGTACAAATAGATTTGTATGGAGTTATTAAAGTATGGATCTTATTTAATTGTATGGATTTATAGACAATTAAAAAGAAAGGGACATAAAAGAACATCTTATTAGTTTAATACCTTTGACTATATTAAAGTATGAAAAAAGAAGCAATTTTGTTATTGTAAGAATGTTTTAATAATGTAATCTGCAAGATACATACTTTGATTGCTCAACCAATTGTAGCAGCAGAAAAGTTTGGTAAATTTAGAATTTCATACGAAATACAAATATTTTTTACACTATATGACTTCTTAATAAAGATATTTAAATCCAAAATTTTATTTATATTCATAACTTTTAACTCCCTTTTTCTTAAATAGGCATTTAGTCAATGGTTGGAATTTTGTACCTCGCCGCACCTGTCAGAAGACAATATAAAATGTATTGATACCTTATCGGTTTCTAATACTAATTGGTATTGGTCATTTCAACTAATATCGATATCAGTTGACACCAATAATACCAATAAAATACTAAGGTTAAAATATAAAATTAAGGACTTAATTAAAAAACCCTAAATTTCTAATCCCTTAACTCGATTCTTTTTTTTTTTAATGAAAGGAAAAGAAAAAAACGAGACAAATTACATGACTAATCTAGAAAAACAAACCCCCCAGACATATCCTCTAAAAGGATAGAGAGGCACCCTATAGGTATGGTAGCAAAAGTAGTAACTCCTAATTCAAAATATACAGCAAAGTTGGCGAGCCAATTGATACATCGGTTTCCCTCCCTATAAGTATGACGAGTAAAACTTCCCAATTCCGAGCCAACAACTCTTTGATATCCATGACTAGAGGATTGTAAGACATTGTCCATTGAGTTAAGGAGGACAAAATATTAATCACCACTAAATAATCCACTTCCAATTTAAATCGACGATATCCAAGATCCCAAGCAAGCATGAGATCGAAAAAAAAACTCCTCAGAGTTCAGCAGATATAGAGGAGCACCAGCCAATATTCTGCACAAAACCTTCAAGCCAAGCACCTAAACTATCACAAACAAGACCACTTGCTATGGCCGAAGAGGACGAGCCTTTGCACGCCCCATCTGTGTTCAATTGCACCCAATTATGAGGAGATTTACACCAACCAATAAATTGCTCACACCGAGGTCTTTTGCCAAGATTTGCTCTATCTTTCTAGACTGAAGCCTTGCAAATCCAGTGAACATAATCCAAGACAAAATAAGCAGGAGAAATCGGCTAAGAGAAGTGCTTATCAAAGAGGGCCATATTTTTCTAAGACCAAAGGAACCAACAAGCGACACCAAAAATAAGTGACCAATCAAATCCAAAAATCATCTGGTAATTTTGAAGATTCATAGCTAGCCAATCATGAGTGTTCAGATTGAAAAAATCAAAAGAAACTACTTGCAGAGGGAATGCAAGCCACAAACTATGAGCTTTGGTGCAATCACGCACAACATGTAACGAGGATTCTTCCAATATACAATAATAACATGCAACATCAGTAGTTAAATGTTTGAGAACTCGTTGTTGATTAGAAAGTAATCGATCTTGTGCGAAGAGCCAAAGGAATGAGGGAATACGTTGAGAGCCATTCTAATGCCATACTGCCTTCCAAAATACACTAGTAGAATAGTCCAAGTGACCCATAATTAGAGAATAGGTTGATGCAGTAATGAACTGACCAGTGCCCGATATTCCCCAGATCAGCTTATCAGGCCCTAAGTAGGGCTTAGGAGAAAAAATGCCTGCACTATACGTGCAAATAGAAGAAGGGAGCAGAGATTGGAAGTCATCCCAATTCTAATTACCATTAGCATCCACAAAATGTTGAATTCAAAGATCAAGAGCTGATTGGGGAATAGGAGCAGTTGCATGGGAAATAAGAGGTCCCAAATCTTTTACGCAAGGGTCCAGCCAAAACTTAGCCTTAGAACCATCACAGATCAACCACTTCATGCCTTGAAGCACATGGTGCCAAATAGCTTTGATACCCTTCCAAACCATGGAATCGTTAGTAACATCAAGGGACATTGGAATGTTGCTGACATCAAAATTATATTTAGCAGAAAGAATTTGCACCCATAAGGCTTTAGGCTTAGAAATCAAAGACCACCCTAGCTTTGCAATTAAGGCATCATTGTTTTCTCTAATTTTTCGAATTCCAAGACCACCCATCTCTTTAAGATTGCAAACGATACCCAATGAACCCTAGCCTTCCTTTTGCCATTACAAAAGCCCCGAAAAAAATTTCGAATTAGTTTCTCCAAAGCATCAGAAAGACTTCGAGGAAGACGGACCGTCTGCATTGTATAAATAGGAAGAGCAAATATGACTGATTGAGTTAACGTAATTCTTCCTGCAAACGACAAAAGATTTGTAGTCCATCCTAAAAGGCGTTGTTGAACCTTGTCAAGAAAATGTTGGTACGTTCTTTTACTAACTCGCTCATGCAACATAGGCACTCCAAGATATCATCCTAAGCCATTTGTCAGCTTAAAACCCAATTCCCGACTCAAATAGCGCGCCAAAGAGTGATGGACATTCTTGGAACAAAAACAACGAGATTTATCCTGACTAACCTATTGTCCTAAGGCTGTACAAAATATATTCAAAGTGTCCCAAATTACATAAACTTGCTCGATTGAAGCTTCTGAAAAGAGAATGAGATCATCAGCAAAAAACAAGTGAGATAGAGAAGGACCTCTTCTACTTAATTTAAATGGCTTCCATCTTCCTTGAGACACTGAGTGATTTATTAAGTGACCAAGTAATTCCATACATAGCACAAAAACATAAGGAGATATCGGGTCACCCTATTAAATACCTCTTGAGGGAGTAAAAGCATTACTAAGTTCGCCATTCCAATTCAATTGCATAGACACCGAAGAAACACACTTCATAATAAGGCTTATCAATGATTCAGGAAGTCCAATATCGATAAGTGTATCTTTTATAAAATCTCAAGTAAACCTATCGTAAGCTTTTTTAAGATCCACTTTAATTGCAATTATCCCTTTCTTACCAGATTTCCTTTTCATAGTATGGATGACCCCTTGAGTAATAACAATATTATCAACAATCAATCTCCTTGGAACAAAGCTGCATTGATTTGGAGCTATAAGATCATCTAAATAAGGCTTAATATGGTTAACGACAATCTTAGTAATAGCTTTATAAATCACGAAACACAAACCAATTGGCCTGAATTGAGTGATCAACATGGGCGAAGAAAGATTTGGTATGAGAACCATAATAGTACAATTAAGTTTAGACTCCTATACACCATGACAAAAAATTCTCTGGATAAAGAGTACCAGCGAAGGTCCTACGATGTCCCATTGGGATTGAAAGAATAAAGCATTAAACTCATCAAAGCCCGGTGCCTTATTAGGTGCTATATCGAAGAATGCCGTCTTGACTTCTTCAGGAAGAATTGAACCTCCCAAATCATTTCTAGCCCTGAGAGAGAGTGAAGGAAAAAAAATCTCTGATATGAAGATCAATAGATGCAAATACTTCTGCTGTATATAATTTCTCAAGAAAATTCTTGGCTATACTTCTGATACTATCTGTGTCCGAACCCACAGTTATAGAGGGTTCGAAGTACCCTGACTATAAGCTATAACTTTTAGTTCAAGTGGTATCAGAGCTCCAGGTATGGGCCTAGTGTAGCCTCATGTCTCATGTTTGAGTTCCAGCACAACCACTAGTTCCAATCAGCGTGAAAGTTCGCAAGAGAAAGCATGGTGGTTATAGAGCGTTTGAAGTACCTTGACTACAAGTTATAGCTTTTAGTTCAACATTTTCATCCTTCAAGGAAGCAACCCTCACTTTCCATCGTTTAGCAGTTGTGATAGCATGATAGTACTTAGTGTTTCTGTCTCGTTAGGTTAGCCACTGACATCTTGATTGTTGGTGCCAATATAATTCTTCTTGACAAAGGACTTGTTCAAGTTCATTACGTAAATATTCCTCTAGCTCCCATAGAGAATCATATTCCTCTTCTTTAATTGATTTTTGAATGCCCTCAATTCTTGCCATGAGTCTCTTTTTGTGATGAAAAATATTGCCAAAAATAGTAGAATTCTAATGCTACAGTTCTTCTGATAGCTTCCTGACCGCACCATAAAAATCAATTGTATTAGGATTCCAATTTTGTTTGACAACATGGGCAAAAAGTTCATGTGTCAACCAAGCTGACAAAAATCTGAATGGCCGAGGAGTAGAGGGTAGTTGAGTGTGTTGTTTTAACGTCACTAGTAGCGGGCGATGATCGGACTTGAAAAAGGGAAGATGAGTAAGTTTAGTGCCTTGGGATGATGACTACCAGGAATTAAAGCATAAAATTCAATCTAGTCTAGCAAGAATCTTTCCTCTCCTCCATGTGAACTTTGGCCCTGAAAATCCAAGATCATGAAGTTGACAACATTGCATACAATCCCGAAACTACGTATTAACTACTGGTTGTATTCTAGACCCTCCACGTTTATCATTGCTCTCTAACTTTGCATTGAAATCCCTACCCAAAATCCACATCTTAGAAGTAACACTAGCAATTTTGTAAAGATACATCCATAAAAATTGCTGTAAATAATAAGTAAGGCTAGCATAAATAGTAGTGAAATCAAAAGAAATTTGATCCCACTCAATATTGACATGAACAAATTGGCGGTGAGCTATTAGAATTCGAATCATAACTTCTGATTTCCATAATAACCAAATGTCTCCAAAGAATCTGTAACATCCCGTTACTGGTAGCAAAGGGTATTATGGTAATATTGGGTCAGACTGATAGATTTCATTGCATTCACT
>JANKYE010000004.1:12764818-12776784 GCA_032467995.1 Erythroxylum dillonii | reverse complement strand
AAGTTCCATATGCTCATGTTCCACATAAACCTAATGTTTCAGGTGAGGACAAGTAGGCTGTGTCTTTTTTTCCATTTCTTCTTTTTTTTTTTCCTTTTTCTATTGAAAATTATTTTTCTGATTTGATTTGGTTAACGAACTAGGTGACCATGGAGACAACCTTCCTAAATTTCAACGGCATGAATTTGAATATGGGGTCAATGAAATGCCGTGTTCAGTAATTAATTTTGAGGCCACCGCTCCCTGTTCATCTGTTACTAACAGTTGTCATCATGAAGATGTTAGATCTAGCTTTGCAGCATCCTCTTCTCTTCCCTCGGGACATTTTGATTGTGATCTTGTAAGGCATAGGATTCTTCCTTTTGACACTGGCAAATCTTCCTATTTTGAACACTTTTTTAGGAAACAAGTGCCTTTGGGGCCAAATCATCAAGCTACCGTTCCATTGTGGAATAGCCAAAAAGAAGGCATTGGTGAGGACAAGCGGATGGGTACTTGTATCATTCCAATGCCAGACGCAAACTCATATTTGCATTACACTAATGATATTGTATGTGGCCACATAGATTGTGACTGCTTGGATGAGGGTTCTATCAGATGTGTGCAGCAGCACATAAAGGAAGCACGTGAGAAACTATTAGAATCACTTGGACAAGAAAATTTTGACAAGTTGGGGTTTTATGACATGGGAGAGGTGGTGACATGTAGATGGACTGGGGAGGAAGAATGTGTTTTCCGTTCAGTTGTCTACTTGTATCCCATTTCCAAGGGCCAGAACTTTTGGAAACACTTGTTACGATTGCTTCCCATTCGAACCACAAAGGATATCGTGAGCTATTATTTCAATGTTTTTATCCTTCAAAGACGTGCTGCTCAGAACCGATCGGAATTGATGGACATTGACAGTGATGATGATGAATTGCACAAAATAAATAGATACTCCAATATAGTTCCAATTTCTGAAGAAGATGAAGACTCTGTTATTGAGTCACTTGATCAATATGATCAGGCGGGCCAGGTGGTTGAGACATTTGCCGAAGACAATGACATTGATGACAGTGATGGTGATGGTGATGATTGTGATGTCAACCCCGATATGGAGGATGGTAGTGGAAATGCCACGGGAGAAGATTCAGGTATTGATTATGCCTCAGAAGCACTGGGCATGAAGTCAATGGATGTAAGCCAACTTGAACCTGATTATAAGCATGTCGACACGTGTACGGGTTATTTTGGTGAGGATTTCACTATCCAAGATGACTCGTGCATATCTTCTGAATTCCAGGCTGATAAGTTAAATTCTAGTGGTCCTGTTGACTCTGGAGATGGCTTGCGGTTAGGTGGAGTTGACAAGGATCATGACAAGTTCTTGTCTAGTAAATTGGACGGGTGTGGTAGTGGGGTGGATCAGGTGTACTTTCTTGATCCCTGTGATACCAAGGTTTGGGATGCTTGTTTCACAAGTCCTATTAAAGGTGTGGATCTTCAGCCGACATGCAACATCATTGAAGAAATTTTCGGACAAGGGGCTAGCGGTAAGGAAAACAATGATGATGGTAGCAACTAGTGTGTCACCCTGATAGGTCTTGCACATCCTAGCTGTGAACACGATGCAACTTTTCCATGGTCCTAGGAATTTGGTAAGTGGGGAATACATGTGGAATTAGGGTTAGCCAAAAATTGGGCAAGTAGAAAAAGAAAAAGAAGAGGGAATTTTGGCAATTTGTTCTTATTTATGGACATTCGTTGTGGATGTAACAGTCTTGCATGTTCAGGTATCGTTTTCTCTTTCTTTTCCGCCGTTTATCTCGGTTAAGTTCCAACCCTAAATAAGATCAACTCTACAGTCCTTGATCATCATGTCCCAAGCATTGAGTTATGTATAACCATATACTGAAGGAAACTCGCAAGAAGAGGGGGAAAAAACGTTGGAGGATAAAATTTGTAATTAAATTCTGGGAAGGATTGGGCTAGTCTCCAGTATCATAAGTTAACTGAGATCCGGAGAAACTATCATGAAAACCTGTGCACTGAGGGGTAACTGCTAGAAGTTTGTTAAAGTTTGAAGCTCACGCAGAATCCTAAATACGAATAAATTTGGATTGGAAGTAGAGTTATCGGAATTTGAGATGTTTTTTTTTCAGTTCTATCCTTTTTATATAACAGAAATCTGAGTTCAATTTTGTAAAAATAGATAATCACAACTGAACCGATAATTTAACTTCTAATTATGATTCCACAAATCCGAAATTCCCCTTGTCTTATTTTTGATAAACTTCTTATCTTTAACTGGATTAAGATGGTACTTAATGAATTAGATCTGAAAAAGTGCAGTAGAGAGACCTATAACATTGGTTTGACCCAAAAACAAAAAAAAAAAAACTTTAAATTCGTATGCAAGTAAGTGTGGTAAAACACCAGATGCATTGAAGTTAGGGACATGGAGGTTTAAATTTGTAATAAATATGGAACTTTGAAACGAAAAAGTAAAAGACAGGAGGGAAATAAAAGAAGGAAAATGGTATGGACTATGGAGCATTGGACAACAATATAACTACAAAACTGGGTTGACCTTATCAAAGCAATCTGGTGATTATGAAATTCCAACTTACAGGCATCCAGAATGACTATATTATGTCCACAGCTCTCTTGTGACTAAAAAGGCCGCCCATATGATCATTGAACTTTCATTTGGACGTGGTACCAGTCACGACTATTGAATGAAACGATCCTTTCTTTTTCTCCTTGGGCTAAACCTAAATATTGCTTTAAAAATGTCTCAAACGTAGAAACATTGTATGGTATGAAACTATCAAAGTGCAATATCTGACTGCCTATACATGCCTTGATATTGGTAGATTCAGTAGATTAGATTGCATCCTGTAAAATTAAAAGATAAATAGAAAAAAAAAAAGAGGTAAAGGAATTGTGTATGTACTATTGTATGTATATATATTATTATGCGTTTGAGATTGAGACAAAATAAGGCATAGTTGGGAAGTTGCAAAACTTCTAACGTAATATCTACCAAATACATATTTTTCGGGATCCTCATTAAATCCTGGCCGTCCAATCAACATTAAAGTATACGTGTCATTTTAATATTTTTCCTTTCGTGCATGAAATTGTCCTCCTCCCGATGATAGGCCACAAAACAGAGGAGAGAGATAATGTGGTGTCTTCTAGAGAGAGAACTAGTCATATTTGTGCTTTGATTGTTCTTTTATAGAGGCCTGTTCATCGCCATCGTTAGCGACCCATCTCCTTCAAAAACTTTTGATTTTTCCTTCTCTCCGTTATTTTGATGGTTTCAAGCTCTTTAGAGAGGGCTAACGTAATGTGTGTACTTGGGATGGGATTTGAAGAGCTCCTCTTTTGGTGGGTCTAAGTGCCTGATCCTGTACTTCACAATAACTGTCACATCCCCTTAATGCTCTTCCTTCTCTCAACTAATCCCACTTTGATAAAGTATTAAACTTTTTGAACTGTTTCATCTCCGTCTCGTTCTAGATTTCGATTTTATGTTGTTGATTCTGGTGTCTTTCTCTCGCTTTTCTCAACTTTCAGTCTTCAATGGATCGTATAACAAGGTTTTGAGGTGAGATAACGTAAAGAGATACAATCTTTTTCATTATTGGACAGATTGTTTGGGCAAATTAGATCAAGCGATGGAAGCAAATCAGAAGAAGAAATTTGTTTGCAAGTTTTGCAATAAAAAATTTCGCTGTGGTAAGTCCTTGGGTGGTCACATCAGGATTCATTTAAACGGGAGCTCAAACGACGTAGAGGCGGAAGCGAACCTCAACATGAGCAAGTCTTTTGCTGGCAACGAAAAGAGAGATTCTAGGTTTGGAGCTGCTGCTATTGTTCAATCTGGTTATCGTCTTAGAGAGAACCCAAAGAAAACTAAATGGTACATGGTTGATTCAAGCAAGTCCGGTCTTTTGCCAGAAAAGGTGTGCAAAGAATGTGGTAAAGGTTTCCAGTCACTGAAAGCTCTCTGTGGGCACATGGCATGCCACTCCAAGAACAACAACAACAGCTATGATGATCACTCAGGGACCACTGAGAAGCTCAAAGACTTGATTGCGGATAGCCAGTCAGATATCGAGGCCTCAGCTCCAAGTAAACGAAGCGGATTCGAGAGAATGAGGTACAAGATCATTGGTGCCAACTCTTCTTCGTTGTCTCCGGCAAATGGTTCTCTGTCTTTTGTTTCTGATAATGAGCAAGAACAGGAAGAGTTGGCTATGTGCTTGATGATGTTGTCTAGGGACTCTGGTTTCAAAGGGGGATTTAGTTCCACTGCAGAATCTTCTGACAATAATTCTTTGGTTTTTGAGGATAAATCTTCATATGATCAAATGAAAATTAGTCTGAAGAATGGTGTTAAATGCGTGTTCAATGGGAATGAGATTTTGTATGTGAACAAAGCAAAGGAAAGGGAGGTGAAGTCTAGAGAGTATCATGTCTCTGAGAATTGTGATTCTGGGTACTTTAACAACGGGCCAACAGGGGTTGAATCAGAAGTTTCTGTAGATTTGTTTATGAGGAAAGTTGAACCAAAGAAACATACAGGGGTATTTGGGTCTGGATCTGATGGAGAGTCTGATACTGACTTACGGAAGAGATTGAGTAGGTTTAGACGTGTCAAAACTCACTCCGGTAGAGCTTCAATTGAAGAAAATAGGTATGATCAAACAGATAGAGCATCGGTTAAGTATGATTCACGAAAGAGAAGCAAACATAACTCTTATGATCCTGAATTTCATAGAAACGATGCAAAAAAGGTTGCGAAAGGCATTCCACTTGGGGAAAACAGATTCAATAATGAAACCATCGATGGCTACGCTGACTCTGTATATGAAAGTGGCGAGAACAGCATTGACACGGATTATGTTCCAATTCCACTTCCTAATAATGGTAAGATAGTGGAATCTTTCAATGGGAAGAAACCAAATCAGCAGAACTTCTCTCGCACTGCAAACAAAAGATTGGTGTCAAAAAAGGGCAAGATGCATGAATGCCCTTTCTGCTTGAAGGTTTTCCGATCAGGTCAAGCTTTGGGTGGGCACAAGAGGTCCCATTTTGTTGGAAGTGCTGATGACAGCACACTTGTGATCAAGACAGACGCGCCAGAACTACCAATGACAGGTCTAATTGATCTTAACCTTCCTCCCGCTCCTGTGGTGGAAGAGGTAAACGGGTTTGTTCCATGGTAATTCTAGAGTTACTGCAAGTAGTTGAATCTAATCTCTTAAATGGGAACTTTTTGTTCACGGTAATTGTAGAGTTACTGCAAGTAGTTGAGTCTGATCTCTTAACTGGGAACTTTTTGTTCATGGTTATCATTGAAGATGCTATCTGATGCTTAAATGCATAGGCAGGTTGGTGAAAGTTTTCGGTTCCTTCAGATTCAAGGATGCTTAACAGAAGTTCCTCATGGATTATTGCTCGTGACAATGTGAGAAGCATTCTTTTTTGCTCTCTAGGAGGTTGTTTTGATAGTTTCAGCAAGTTTTTCTATTGGATATATTACTTCATCAGTTCTATATTTTTTTTATTGTTAATCTTCCTTAGAAGCAATATGATTGTTTTTGGATATTGCAACCCTTTGCTTGAGTTTTGTCGTGCGATCATGAACTTCCAAGTTAACTGAAATGAGCACAGTTTTAAGAAGCAAATGAAGAGCTACAGCTTCCAACTGAAAATGGGATAGTTTTTTAGCTTTGACCTTTAAAGAATCACGGATCTCCTGCTTTGCTTTATGAAGAGACCCAAAAAGGCTTAGAGAGAAGTTTCCTTTTCATTTTAAGATGTCTTAACACATTCACTTATTTCCTTTTGTTTTTCCCTTTTAAACATACCCCTCCAAGAGCAATTGTTGCTACTAGTCCCTTTTTGACATGGAAGTGCGATTGACTTTTTCTAAGTGTCTCAATTATGAAATAACCGCAAGAATACGACGAAGCTATAGCTAGTACCGACAAATATGAGTTGATCCCACGAGGACGATAAATACTAGTAGTTACCTTTATCCTATTATCTAATTTTAGAATTTGATTTTGATTTTTAATTAAAAAATTAAAATTGAAGCAAATAAATTAAAACGGACAACAAGATTGAATAGAGAATTAATAAGGCACTTAGGAAATTACCAATATCGAGAATTAGTGTCTAGGTTTCAAATCCCACTAAGTACCTTTAATTGATTGATCTTTTATTATGCAACTGTCTTGTTGATTTGTTACAATGGAAATTCTTATAGTATGCTAATAACTCATTCATGAGTCCAATAATGACTAATCCTAAGGTTGTCAAGTGAATTACTTAAGTTAAAGTTTATATAATTGCTTTACCAATTTATGAATTTCGCTATTAAATTTGACCTTTATCTAGAATTGCATTAATAACAAAATCAAAACATGTTATTGCGCAAAACTAGGGATCATCTAACCTAGACACTAAAAGAATTTACTTATATATTATAGAACACGAAATCAAACATAAATAAAAAGAAAAAACAAATTGAAAACAATGGGTTTATAATTCTAAATTTTCTTGTTTGTCTCCTATCGAATATTATTGCAAAGTAGAGGTTTAATCTTGTATTCAGATGGATGTTTCAATGATTTCTTTGTGTTTTCTACTTGTTTGAATCAAAATTGTCCCTTCTGAACGATCTTAGCCTTTGTAATTGCCTCATAATGTCTGCTCTTCTCTTTTGCCTTTAAAAACGTCTTTTATAGTAATTTTAAAGATTTTGGGTGATGCACTGTTTGATACTGGACCGTGTACTAAATCGTGTATAAGCCAAAATACCCAAAATTCATGATTCTGCACGGCTTAAGAGAAGTACATAGGCTGATGCACGATCGTGTATCCCTTTTTTTTCTTCAAATCTTCATTTTATGTCGCATTTTCATCTAAATTCTTCTCCGTTTGATCCGTGAAAGCAATTATAACCTGTAAACACACTTGAAGCAAATTAAGTACCAAATATACAATAAAAGTATAAAATATCAAGCAAAAATACATAAAACATGGGATATAAATATGATTAATTACGCATCTATCAAACATCCCCACGCTTAAGTTTTTGCTTGTCCTCAAGCAAACCATAATCAAAATGATAAATCTTACAATTTCTATCCTTCTCAAGCAAACCATAATCAAAATTATAAATCTTACAATTTCTATCCTTTATTAATTTTGATATACTCATTCATACTATAAATCATCATATAATGAAATTAATATATAATTAGAGTCAAGTTATCCTTAAATTAACTTCGTAAGTATCAACGGGCTCAAGTATTTAGGGCGAAAAGTATCAAAACTCTCAATTGATGTATAATATAACTCTTACCATAGGCTTGCAATATTATCATATCTCCACCACTTATGTATAAAACAAAAACAAAAATCAAAAGGTGTTTATATGAGTTGTAATGGGGTTTAAGTACAGTATGGTTGGAATATTAAAAAAGGTTAAATTGAAGGAAATTTACTAAGAGAATTTACAAGAAACTTGTTTACAATTTATACATGTCTACTCATTATAAAAACAATGGTACTTTATACTTTTCTTCTTTTCTTTTTCTATGCTCTTTTTTTTTTCAAAACAAATGAATCTCGAACTTTCATATTTTACCATAATTAAAGAAATATAGGACCTTTCAATAATTTCAAGTTTTAAACAAGTAAAGAGCATAAATAACCTTCAAGGTTTTAAACAATAGGAAGGTCTTCAAACAAAAATAGGAAAAGGTTAATATGTGGGTATAATAACATTGAAAAAGGCTAAGACTTAACTTGTTTATTCCCAAAAGATAATTTTATGGGTGTGGTAATTGTAAAAGAAATATGCTTAAACAAATTGTTGAATCTAAGTGCCTTCGTCATATCAATGCTTCTAATTTAACTAATATGATCTCGATATGTATAATAAAAGCAAGCCCTGGAATCATTCTACTATACATGATAACACATGAAAAATAAAAAGAGCTTATTTTTTTAAAAATTTTCACTTTTAAGCTAGAAAACCCACGAAAAATATGGGTTTATATGTGTAAATAATATGCAATTTCATTTAATTTGATTATATCAATGAATACTCAAAATATAGCTTAGAAGAGTAATTATATTTTAACTATCGTCCTTTTGCATATCAATTCAATCAATATTCAATAATGAAATACAATATTTGTGGACAAATTTCAATTAAGTCAAGATATCAGTTCCTAAAATTTTATAATATAGATTATAATAAGTAACAAAGAAATCATCATTAAAAATCATTAACCCTTCCCCACACTTAAAGTTGTATATTGTCCCTAATGTACACAATATAATCATTTAAAAATAAGTGAGAGGGTTAAGTTGACACTTTCTTGAGTAAGACGATTTTCTGATTTTGATCCATCAAATATAAGATTAACATCTTTGCAAAACATAAAGAAAAAGGGATAAAAAGATAAAAGAAAATAAAAATAATGAAAATAACTAAAAAGCATGAAAATAAAACAAAATAAGGTAAAGTCTACCCTAATTCATGGGTTGCTTCCCATATAGCGCTTGTTACGTCATTAGTTCATTGTAAGTTACACGCTTATTTATCATTTTAGGTCTATAATTAGTGGCTTGCTTTCACATTTTTGTCTACAAAGCAGTTTAGTAGTTTGTAAGTAAGTCACCAGCTACAAGATAATCATACGGGCATAATTTATAAAATTAATAAATCCAATCATATGCATTAATTCCCTTTTTAATGATGATTTATTAATAAAAAAGGGAATAACAAAACTCCCTAAATAGTCAGTTTCTCTTTCGTACTTAAAGTTACTACCAACGCTTTACTAGTAGTTTCTTTATTTGGTTCCTCCACCAGTTCTTCCTCAAGCATCTCTATCTACTCTTTTTCTTCTTCTTCTTCTTCTTCTTCTTCTTCTTCTTCTTCTTCCTAGACAGTGATTTCTGGATTATCATCTTCTATTATCTCCTGCCACTCCTTTACTTCCTCTTTTTGGATGGAGACGTTTTCTTCTTCCTGAAGCTCTTCTTGGAATGTCACTCGATTTATGAAGCCAACCCTTGTCTTTTCTTCACTCTTGAATTCATGTTGGCTAGCTTTCATTTTGAAAAGGAGTTCTATTAATTTATCTGAAATAATCTCTTCCTTTTCTTCTTCTTTTGGGAGCTATTTTTCACTTATAAGGGTTATTGCCATTCTAAATTCTCAACATTGGTGATTGCAAGATAAGGTGTATACGATGAAGGCATTTTTTTCATATTAGTCTTCATTACTTGCTTCATGCTCTCTATAGCATTATAAAAATAACTCATTATTATCTTCTCATCAATATTAATTAATAAGATGAAGTACTATTGACTAAGGCTCAAAAACTCATATGAAAAATTCATAATCTTCAAATATAATTTCGAAAACTTCCATTTCATCATTAAATATGACATACTGAGATACAACTTGTTATTTGTGAACATTGGTCTTAGATGTTTCTTTATTTAAACACAAAAAACTAAATTAATAAGAAATTAGCTACAAATCTTATAATGATAGTATGACACAAATTCCCACCATTGGTTAAATCTTTTCTCATCAAATTCAGAACCTATGTATGATTATAAATGAACATAGTCATTTTTCTTACCTTTTGAACATTTTCATCAATGATAAGAAAGTATCTAGCTTCTTATATTTTTAACATTAGATCAATACAGTGTGTAGCACAAAAAGTCCAATAGAAATAATTATATATGTTGAATGACCTCTTCCCAATTGCTTTATAAACAACATCATTATCAGTGATGAATTGTATAATGTTTTAGGCCTAGGCCCAACTTCATTTACAACTTTATAAATTATCTATAATAGAGTATCATCATTTCTTATAAGGGCAGATGCATCAATGAGTTTCAAAAACTTCATCCCCTTAATAGGATAAACCAAAAAATTAATAATAGACTCTTATCTTTTATTTATTCAATTATCACACATAATTGAACGTATATAAGTTATCCATGTTAATTTTATTTTACTCATAGAGTTGTTAAGATTTATCTTTGTAGTTATCAATTGGAGGATCTTTTTATCATGAATCATAAGAGGTAATAACATCCATTATAAGCTAGTAATAATAAGATTGAGCAACAATAAATGGCACATCTGTGTCATAATACCATCTTCCAATTGTCATGTCTGCATTATGAGTTACTTTTTTATATTGTAATGCACTAAAAAAAATTAAAGATTGAGGTTTAGGAGTTGTTTATAGAGCAAAAAATTTAGACATATATCTTCTTCTCTTCCTCGTATCAGTTGCAACAATCCTTTCTTATTGAGTTAGATACCACCTTCAATATTGATAGCATCATTTTGAGCACTAAAAAAAGAAGCAATCCTTTCTTATTGAGTTGGAATACCACCTTCATTATTGATAGCATCATTTTGAGCACTATAAAAAGAAATTTCACGACTAATTTCATAGTTCATCCTTTGTCTTCTTTCTTTCTCATTTTAATATTCTTCAAGTAAAGTTTTCGTCTTTATTCAAATCATGACTAACTTCCTTATAAGGTTCCACATCACCTTTGACCCCATCTAAATATTTCTTTAATCTGTTGATTCCCCCGCATTTCAAATATTTATTACAATATAAATAAATAGTATGTTTCTTCTTACTAGGAAATAATCTAGCATGAGTATAAGTTAGATCTTCAAATCTTCTTGAAGAGGTAATGCTAATGCTAGATTGGTTTCTAGTATGATCGAACTAAGCTGAAAAGGTAGTGATCATACTACATTATTCCTTAGTACGAATTATCTTAAAAGGTTTGTACCAAATGGTTCCTTAATCAAGTATATTACTACTAGTTTAAGTATTGTTTTTCAGTTAGTACTAATTAGAATGGTACGATAATCCAACCATTAATCTTAATATCGATTTAATGAAATTTATACTATTATTTTTTATAGATGGAAATAGGCAATCAATTACTTTTCATATGTACACTAAAATAACTACTTAGTAATAAATTTCGTCTTATAGAAGTCTTGGAATTTAAACCAAGAAAAGAAATCTATAGCACCTAGCGTCCCCCTGTTAATTATAATTAAACCACCTACAAGAGTAATCAAATCTACACATTCTCTTCTCTCTATCTTGTTTAGTTTTATCCTCTAGTTAAAGACTCGCATTAAATAGCACCTTAATGGACACTTTGTACATGTAGAGTTCTTTCTATCAATTTCCATGATTTTTTTCTACTGTGTTACAATTTAAGATTGACAATATTTTGGAGTTGTCAAAGAAACCTTATAACTTTTGTTATCTTAGCCGAAGGTTCATAAAATAAGAAAAAAAAATGTAGGTTATGTGAAGGTATAAATAAGAATCCATAAATAACAATGGCATAACTATCTTAAAGTGCTATTAAAGGTCAAGTATCTCTCATCTCATCTAGTCGCAGAAAAAATAGTTATAATAATAACACACTTACTCTTCAAATTGATTGTATTAATTAGGCTCATATGTATAGGATACAATTAGATAACATCCATCATCATTGGTTGGATGAGACTACTAATTGTAGCCAAATGATCAATTAAATTAGAGGTGTAAATGCAACTAAATGCCACTTTCTATTTACTGTTTAACTACTCAAAATCTTGATGTTCCAAAATCAATGTTATGAATACCGTACTGATATTAGTATTGGATTTGGTTCTGGTACGGTAGAGTATTGTATCGATCAATACCAAGTACTATTTCAAATAATTTTTAAAATTAAAAAATAATCTCTAATTTTTTTTAAATTACAAAGAATTCCCTAAATATGTTGTGCTATATAATTTTTAATTTTAAATTAACCCTATCTCCAAAAATTATAATACTATAGATTTGAAATAACAATTATCTCTTTATTTTTATTAATATTACTTTTAT
>JANKYE010000004.1:12705502-12719646 GCA_032467995.1 Erythroxylum dillonii | reverse complement strand
TCAAAATGAATTGATGATTGTGATTAGAATTTGAAGAAATAAATGAATCAAAGTTATGGAATACATGAGTTTAAAATGGGAAATTGAAATGACTTCGAATGATGTGTAAAAAGAATAATAGAGAAAAAAAATTTGAAGCGATGTTAGCTAAGGTATGATCGTATGGTATGTTTCGTTGGTTAAGAAGTTGGGTCTCGAAAACGGGATCCAACAATTCTCAAAGATAGATCTGAGATCGGGGTACCATCAGTTGAAGATTGATGAGAAAGATGTGCACAAGAGTGCTTTCCAGACGAGGTATGGACATTATGAATTTTTAGTGATGTCGTTCGGGTTGACAAATGCACCAGTAGTATTTATGGATTTCATGAACAGGGTGTTCCATCCTTATTTAGATCAGTTTATCATAGTCTTCATTGATGATCTTTTGATATATTCTAAGTATGAAAAGGAGCATGCTAGACATCTCTGGATTGTGCTGCAAATACTTCACGAAAGGTAGTTGTATGTGAAGTTCTTAAAGTGTGAATTTTGGCTGAGGGAGATAGAATTCCTTGAGCATGTTGTATCAAGGGAAGGCTTCGGGAAAATCAAAACCGTGAGGGTTTGGCTGGGCTAAGGCCCAAAGCGGACAATATCTGTAAGCGGGTGACCTGAGATGTTACAGGTAGTATCAGAGCTGGTACCCGAACCGTTGTGCCAGCTAGGCTGGACCCCAAAGAGAGCAGAGCCCTAAGGGGGTGGAAAGTGTGAGATCCCACATATGTTGGAGAGGGGAACGAAGTACGCCTTATAAGGGTACGGATACCTCTCCCTTACAAACGCGTTTTTCATGGCCTAGTGGACCAGATCCCATCAGAACTTCGAGGTTAAATGTGCTCGGGCGAGAGTAGTTCTGGGATGGGCGACCTCTTGGGAAGACCTCGGGAAAAGTAAAACCGTGAGGGCTTGGCTAGGCCAAGGCCCAAAGCGGACAATATCTGTAAGCGAGTGACCTGGATGTTACATGAAGTATCCCAATAGTAATAAGCTTTTTTGGATTACTTCAATTAGATGTAAATCCAAATAATTTACTAGTAATTTTGCAATCTGTAAAAAAGTGTGCAGTGAACTGATATGTTATTGCTATTATGAAACTAAGAGGTTGTGGGACTAAAATTTAAAATTTGACAATATATAGCAATCGAAAATCTATAATTCACTTAATACATAAAAATAAATAATTAATTAAAGATTACTGTTGAATGTGAAAGTCATCCAATTGTGAATGTGAAGGTATCTAAAATATTATAAAATTCAATAAAAGCTAGATTGTGATCTTGAAAAGTGATTAAAATTAAAGCATAGTAGGTTACAACAAATCTTATAAGCTATATGTTCGAACCTAAAAGTGCCCTTTTAATCTTAACAACCCAAGAAGCATATATAAATACATTTTCAAAACCCATTTTACCATAAACTTTTATTTTGCAATATCTTAATTTAGGACAAAAGGTTGCAAACTAATTCGACCTTTCTTTATGCTATAGAGCCCTTACACTTGGAAGGGAAAGTAGAGTAAGTTGAATAATGTTTTGAATATTTACAATTGTAGTTCTTGTTAGCCCCCACCTTACCACAAACCAAAAGGGATTCTTCTCCTATTGCTATTACTAATGAGGGAAGATTTGAAGTCAAACTTTAAAGTACCACAACATTGTAATTATAACACAAGAAAGCAAACCTTTTTAGGATATTATAACAAACATCGATGCAGACAACATAAATAAGGAGTCTTTCCCTATTCTTAGGAAATATATATATATATGCAAAACAAAAGAAAGTTACTAAAAACCTGAAACAAGAACAATGATAATTGTATAAACAGAGGTAGCTATTTTTTAGGCGGCAAGTTTAAGTTGTGTTACTTCTATATTTGAGATATTTAAACAAATGTACACTATAGTCGAAGGAGACATCCTCCCTCTGCTAAAAATAATAAAGGGATAATCGTATGGCCAATCATTTGATTGCTTGAATTTAAAATATTATATTCTAGATTATACACTTAAACATGGACGGAGCCATGTTATCATGGAGGGGGGGCCTTTCAAAATTTTTTTTAAAATGACTTATATAATTAAAATTTTTAAAATTACAAATATAAGTGGCCCCTCTTTAAAAAAAGTACCTATCTGGTGTTGGCCCCCGGCCCCCCTTAGAGTTGAGTCTGGCTCCGTCCCTGCACTTAAATATGCCACTCATTAAATCAGAAAAAAAAGCTAGAGCCAAATGATAATGCAAGCTCTCAAGATTAATCCACAACTGGATACTAACTGATCTATATGTTTATCAATTAGCAACTAATTTTTTTAGCTATCAAGAATTGTGTTATATGAAGATTGAGTTTTAAGAATATGCTAGAACAAAATGCAATATGAAGATTGGATGTAGTGTCAATTTGGTCCTTTTAGATTCATTTGTTAGAATCTAAGATCTTATTATTTACTTGTTATGTTCAATAATTTGAACATTTAAATTAATTAGAAATTTTTTGTTTTATGAGAGTTTTTTTGGGGGTCGTAGTGGGTTCCTGTGCCTAGCTACATCAAGTGCTTATTAAGTACTGATAGATTTAACAATCAATCAAATACCACCAAAATAGTATGAACAACACTGCTCTTATGAAGATAAACTAGTATATACAATCAAACAAAAGAACATGCATGTGACAAGCCCTAGAAGAATCAAATGCAAAAAATGGAATGTGAAATACATTAATTCGTTTTCGGATTGTTGAAGAATGTATACTTTGCAATAATTGACAATCAAATGCATGTGACGAAAAAATAATGGTGAGGAATCAAACAAACTCTACGGAAAATAATTATTGACTCCATAAACTAATCTTGGTTATCTTCCTCATTTGGTATGATATTTAGGGAGTCAATGGAAAATAATTTATTAAAAAATCAACGCCATTAGAAATCCCAGTAAAAAAAAATTGAGTACAAATACTTTATTAGAAAAATATATACATTAAAAGTAAAAATTGTCATAATCCCAACCGGACATTGATTATACAACCACTATCTCATTTGATTTGGTTGCTGTAAATGAATAGAGCAATAATGGAATAACCTATTAAATAAGCCTGTCAATTTTATTATAATAAAAAACCTACAAGCATCACATAAACACTTCCATTGTATATAAATAAAATATGCACATTGCTTCATGTCTTTAGGATGAAACTTCGTTTCCATGGACAAGTAGAAATTGCAGTGAATTTGCGATTGGAATGGAATATAAGGGAGAGGACAAAATTGTCCGGGAAGTAAAGCACATGCCAAGGAGTGATAGAAGCGTAAACTTCAAGAAAAGGGTATGAAAACGGTGTAATGGGCAGTACTGCTGCTACTACTAGGGTTTTGTTTTGACAGAGAAAAAGGTGAAAAGAAAAGGGCATAAAAAGCACTGTCGGCTGACTCTGAAGCAACATCGAAATTACCGCTACCGAAGCCAATTAAGTCACTCAGTTGGGCAGTTCCTTTCTCTTCTTTATGACCGATATTCCGTACCCTCAGTGTCCACATTCATAACATCACCTCACGTACGTCCCTCGCCCAGAACTCGCAAGAATAGACAGAAGTCTAACCGACTCTGGATGAATAAAAGAAAAAGGAAATACTTATAGAAATAACTTAATTAAAATTATGGATACATTAACATACTCAGTATGGATGAATAAAAGAAAAAGGAAATACTTATAGAAATAACTTAATTAAAATTATGGATACATTAACATACTCAGTATGAATATGAAACATGATCATCTGGCCTGGTGTGGGAGGTAAGGTGACTGATAGTTGGAACTAACTAAGGTAGATGTCGTTTGCCACTAGATCTCCTCGTGGGATGGATCTCCACAATACTGTAACATAAATTCTCTGTACTGTACATATTTTCACTGCAGGACCTATTCATTTAAGAGAAGAGTAAGTTTGATGGATTGAAGAAATAAGATGAAAAATTTAGGAATGATTGCAGTCTCACCTTACCCTTTTTCCATTATAAACTATGAAGTTCAACTACTTAAAATTAATAGAGGATTCTTTTACATATAATAGATTTATAGAGATTATTGCGAATCAAATGTTATCATATAATCCTACAACTTAAAAGGTATGACAAACTTTTATCAATAAATTATAAATAATTTATATTCAATTACTTTTTTTTTTCTAGACAAGTAAATTGCACCACTGAATCTTGCGTCTTATATATTTTTCTGAAGAAAATTAAATGCAGATAAAATAAAACATTTCATCACGAGAATTCACATCCTTGCCCTAAGAGACCTAAGCTTTTGGAGTAACAAAGTTTCTACCTAATTCTGTTGCCAACCAACAACAAGGGGGAAAAAGTTAAGCTAATTTCGTGTGATTAATCACCGCCAGCTAATGTACTTTTATGTCTGGTATTTCGATTGTGCCACATTTCAAGATAATAAGCTCAATCAACCCTAGACCAATTGTAGCTTGTTATTATGCCAATGCTGCATGTTACATGGCCTGTAGAATAGCCACATGCATGCTCTGAAAAAGGAATCAGGAATGATTGCACAATAAAGTAGTTGAATTTGTTTAAGCAACGTCCATCCACTTTCTAACTCAACCACATTTGTCCTCGAAGAAGTGGGAAATGGAATCTAAAAATTTTATTAGTAGTTCAAAAAGTAAACTCGACCAACAATAGAATGCTTACCATAAGTTCTATACTAAAAGAGAAGTAGGGATAAGTACAAAGTAACTTTTGGAAGAATATGATGCTTATATAACTACATTTTCCACATAGATAGGTCAATATAGAGCGGAGGAGAATTGAGAAAAACTTCCGGTGTAGGGGACTCCCTGTCATAGATGGATATAAGACTATGATCAACAAGGAGCTCCAAGCTATCTCTAGCTTTACCTATTGACTATCAACTGAACTTTTCTACTCACGGAAAAGGATGGGACTCAGCTGAACTGTTCCAATAGTGTCACGTTAGCATCGTTACCCTAGTCTTGTAACTACTTCCTTTCATCTATGACCTAAAACATTCTAGTTTAGCTGTTCAGTTACTTGATACCATTAACGGATAACAGAAGTTGTGAAAGAGACTGATGATTGGAAATGAACGATACAATGTTCATTTCATGGGAAAGGGTCCAAGAACATTTGGGTGGTCATTGACAAAAGTTATTTCAGCCACAATATTGCCCTAAAGTTTTCTCTTTCTGTTCTCAAGAAAGGATATACAGATGCAATTATTAAAAAGATAAGGTATCCCTAAGCAAAAGATATCAAAGGCAACAATAGCAGACAACTTTGGAGGCAATAACAAAGAGTGCTGGCAATGATGCGTCGCCACAAGAAAACAAGTACACGGTACCTATGAAACGTTAGATAATCGTTGGCCTATTATCTCAACGGTGTGGGTAATTGTTCTACCTATGACGTATCTATCTAGTCAACATATAATCACCCGGCCTCATATTTCACATTCGTGCTTAGATTTTGCAGTGGACATGTGGTCCGTATCCGTAGAGGTGAAGTCTGGCAGCAGAACATTTACAGTCAAGTGACGCGGGTTCTCTATCTATCTACCCTCAAATCAAAGACTTTGTTAGCTGAAAATCAGGAGTTCTGATTAAATATATTACTATGCAATCTAATTACATTTTACGCTTCGGCGACAAAAAGTGAGGAATGCTTTGAAGTGCATTAATTTGTTAATCAAGGTAATAAATGATCGAATTCTAACAAATATTACAAATTCATTTCATCCTAGTGGCCGTGAATGAAACTAGATCTTTCAATAATGATGGATGCTTTATGCAAAGGGCTTGACTTTATAAACTAACCATTTGTACGTTTTACAATCTGCTCGTACGCATCTTCCTTCTGAACTGGTAAAAGGTTTCCCGCTAAATGAGTACGAAATTGACAACTAATGCTGTTCATGAATAGTAGTCTCTCCCACATCCCCCCTATAAATCTGACGTAAACACACAGATTGAAAGACAGTATTCGTTAACTGACGTTAAATAAGTAGTAAATCTAACTGGGTAAAGAAAGAAATGTGCACTACATTCTATCTTATCTGCCACGCATTCCCGGATGCACAATGTCTCCAAGTAGTCCCTCATCGGATGGATGACGCGGCGTGGCCTCTGACACCATACATGGTTCTGCATCAACTGGTGCCTGTTGCGCATTAGTAGGATGATGCGCTCTAGCTACCTGGCCTCTAGGATAAAAGAAATGCGACATTTGGGGAGCCAAGTGGCTGGCAAATGTAGCCTCATGATTAATGATTCCTCCCCGGGGAAAACCAACGCTATGGTGGCAATGCTGCCCTTCATATGTAGTAATCACAACAGTAGGATCTTCGCACGATCGTTCAACCCTTTTTTTCACAGTGCACTTGCTATTTGTGCAGCGATAGTAGCTCCTGTAAATATGAAACATGCTTGAAGAATGGTTGTCTAAATGTTAAGTTTCTAATCAATTTCATTATTTTTGCATCATGGATCAAAAAGAAGACTTACCCAAGTACGCCCATATGCCAAGTCCTTTACAACGAGTATAGATCTTGAAGGGAACTAACAAATCTAATGACATACCATAAATCTCATTCGATTTGTTTAGAATGTCAAATTGAGTATAGTTCTGGAGCAGATGTTGGAGACATGGTGATAGTTGAGGACCATTTCCCTCGTAAATTTATATAGTTACATGTGACCAGCGCAAAGGTCAAAACATCAAGGAATTAATACCATAAGAATGTAATTAGTAAACATCAACGCAAAACCAACTCCAAACAATTAGTCATAATCTAGTACTTAGGACTTTGGACTAAGAGTTTGTCCTCATGAAACAACGTAGCAAGTTCTTAAATTGCAAATTGTAATTATAACAGTGATCACAATATTGTAACTGTAGACTTTTTTTTATCCTTCCTGTATTTTGCAATTGTTAATAGTTGTAATTAACTGCAAAATGGCTTAATAACTTGCCTCATAACCTACCTTTACTATGTATTCTAAAAAGTATGTAGAGTGATGGAATGTAAAATTTAGACTTCCCAATTTGTCGAATAAAAAACGTAATGGTCACAAGTCTTATGATCTGTTTAAACATTTAAAATTCCATGTCAATCATTGATACAAACGAGAAATTCAAAGTATGTAAGTGAGTTAACCCCAAATTAAAGCTAAATTAAGGGAACGAGAAACATAATCTTCGGACAGAGTAGACGTAGAATGATGTTAAAGAGTTAATCGTATACCTGGGAAATGGACTATTTTTAACTGCCTTCTGACCATATTTTCTCCATCTATAGCCATCTTCAAGATGATCAACTTCACTTTTAGTCATAAATGCAAAACGAGGCTGGCGGATTCGCTTTTGTCCCTTCTTTCTGACCTTACTCCTACAAAATACCCCACCTACAATATTAAAATAGACATAATATTCTAAAAAAAAATCAGAATGAAGAGAAAAAAAAAAGACACTTCTAAATTGCTAGGGAATTCAATGTGATGCCTTAATGATGGATGGTACCAAGTACATTCATACAAGCACATAGTACTACTATCCTTTAGAACTCAGGTTCACTTGTTCCCTTAGTTCAAATGGCAAGGCTTGGCAACAAACCTAAATAAGTTGTGTTGTAAAAAGGAAGTGTATAGACCATAAATTTAAGATGTAGAGGAGTGAAGGTAGTAACTCAGAGAAATTAGTTATAGTAAAGAAGAGTACATGCATTTTTAGCAAGTGATCAGTTCAAAATTTATAAATTAACAATACAGAATTTATGCACAGCCCCTACTCTTCAACATCAAAGTGAATTTTCTGAGTCAATGAGCATGATTTCAAAGTGCACGTTGTAAGATTATGTTACAACGTATATAGAAGATAAAGCAGGAATGGTAACGGAAAACTTATATAATATTTTATTCACCTTTAGTATCTAACTAGCTAGCACCGAAAAGAACAGCAAACAAGAAAGTAAGTATATATACAGATGCTTAAAAGTAATCAATGACAAAAGCAACTTTCTTCTTCGTCTTGTTCATATTCCCGCCAACATTGTTAGTGAACTGATAAGAAAGATCACACACTCAAATATACATTTGTAGAAATATTCTAAATAATGGAAAGCGAAGAATGGCTTTAGAGCACGCCATTCCCGCCGCAATAGCGGCGGTGTTCATGGGGTCTCTGATCTCAATTATTATCTTTTCTTGAAAATGCATCTTTTAACTCCAACGAATTTCTATTTCTATCCGCAGGGTTTCTCTCAAATTACGAAACTACCTCTCCCCCAACTTGCATGAACCCAAAATTAAAAAAAGAAAAAGATTTTGACGGTTTCTAGAGCGTACGGACACAAAACTGCTTGCACCCGTCCTCTCTCTTTCTCGCCCCAGAGAGAACTGATTGCTAGAGAATTCGGTTCTGACACCCGTTTGTGGTCCTCTGAATTCGAGATATTTACAATATTAGAGACTATATCGTTTCGGTTCTTGTAACGTGGATTTTCTTGTGTATATGTACATGTACGTGTGTGTGTCCACTCACGGTATCTCAGGCGATTTCCCACCGGAACCAGTAGACTTCTCCGGCGGATCCTCGCTGGAGCTGGAAGACACCGACGGTTGATTTGAAGTTGACACATCACGTCCACCGCCACTGGAGGCGGCAGGGGCCGCCGGATCACCAGCAGCAGCAACGGGCGACCCCAGCATCGCTCCGCTACTCTCAAGCTCGCGAAGCAAGTGACCTCTAGCTTCCTCTTGGATCGGTTCCAAGTCGGTGCTCTGAAGATTCCATCCAAATTCTCCCAGCATACTGTTATCTCTGTCGCTGGAGAAGAAGTAATTGACGGTATCGGAGTCAGGAGTGAGCGACCAGCTGGAATCGGGGATGAACTCAGCTTCCGGATCGGGATCGTCTTTACTGTCCATAGAATCTGAGAACACAAATTCTTGAGGGTAGATGAGAACTGAGAGGCTTATAATAACAGCAAAAGTGAGTGTGTGTGAGAGTAAGAGGGGGAGGGGTGAGTTAGGGTTTGGTTTTTCTGTTTTTGGGGGAAGGCCGCGGCAGTGTTGTGTTCTTGAAAAACTCTGTCTTGTCAATACAATGCTTAGACCTCCTGATTGGGCGTTTAGAGAGAGAAGATGAGGGTGAAGAGTGAGGAGTGAAAGAGAAAAGGGAAAGAATATACATAAAAGGGATAATATTTCGGAAAAAGAAATAATAATTGAGTGAGAGTTATTGTTAATAGAAACAGGAATAAGGCCTAGAGTGGTGGAGGGGTGATATTGAAGGGGTGGGGCCCACGCGCATGAACAAAATAGTAGATGCTTTCCGACAAGGGAGTAGCACCGTGTTTTGTGTCTCTCTCTCTATGATCAATTTAGCACTTCTATTTTAGAAAAGCTTGTAAGCAAGATTGAAGCAGTCTTGTTAAATTAGATACTTTAAAGTTCTGGTAAGGCCTATATGATCGAACAGCTTAGAGGGATGAAGTTTGAACCTTGAACGTATATGATCGATGTAAGGAGCGGAGGAGTTTGTTGGATTTAGATACTTAAGGAAAGTGGGGTTTCTGCAATGGCATTGGCGGCTAATAAACTCTAGAAAGAGACGTTCTTTTTTTTTTTTTTTTCAATCAATGTGTGAAGACAAAATTCGAAGATCGCCTTGTGGCGTGCTGTACATGAAACAACTTTTGATATTTTTCTACCACCACAAATGATGATGGTGTTACACTTCTATCTCAGTTTTGCACTTGGAACTGGGTTATAACACAAGAAAGATTTGGACCACCCAGAGGAAAAGGTGTAAAAACTGTAGTTCGCAAAAAAGGTCTCGTCAATCTTCTCTCTACAAAGCGTTTGACGCGGTCAGATTAAAAGAAAAGAAAGATAAAAGGAAAATGCGGAGCAGGTTGGAGAAAGAAGTCGACCTTCTCGTAGAACTACAGCCATTTACGTTAGTTTCCTTCTCCTGAAGTTATTCTAGTCATAATAAATACATTAAGAATTGAGAAAACGGTCAAAATGGGCTTGCAATGGGAGAAAAAAATGAAAAGGATTAGGAAGGTGCAATTAGGATGAGAATATTAACCACTGACTTCAAGAGAAGTGACTTTAGATAGATAGCAAATAAATGACCATCATATGCTAATACAAGTGGTTGGAACAATGCTTTGCTGGGTTCTTATCAATGTCATTAAATTTGTGAAGTAAAGAGGATTGAACTTTTCAATAATTTGATTTTAAGCCTGTGGCCCACAGACATAACGATTGATGTTGAAAAGAAAACTAAGCAAATTGGATGTCATTGACATTCAACTCTTTTAATTCAGAGCATAGTTCCAAGGTTTTGGTTGAATTGAATATACCATTTTATCACACAAGTGTAATTATGACGATCACTTGATCCTAAGTTTGCATGGTCTTCTAATCAAAGATTGATTTCTCTATTAACTCCGATTCTGATTGCTTTTGTTAATTAGATAGGTAGGAGTGAAACATAAGATAGAAGCCTGACCGCACCCGCTTTTAACTCCCCAAAGCCATTGAATTCTAGTTGTCATCTTTAAATCTTTCTAAAAAATTCGTGCATTCACATATATAAAAAGTAGAAAAAAAAAACATTCCCGGGATTATTTCTCCAATTCACCCTAACTCAGGCATAAAGGATTTATAAAGTTTTAAAAAAAATGATAAACCACGGTTTCTTGTTGTATAATTTTTTTATGGCATCTTTTCCGCGAGAACAGTGTGTGCATAATTTTGAGAATTAAAACAAAAAAAAAGGGAAAGAATTTTGATAAAGCAACAAATGAAAAGTATGGACCAACGGCAGCCCCGCCATGCACAGAACCGTGTTTCGACGTGGAAGTATGGCGTCCATCCGTTTTACTGATTAAAATGATTCTGCCGCTGCTTTGTTTACAAGCGCAGGCGCAATATATAGTGGAGAAATTATTATTTTTAGTTCAGGGTGACGTAATTTTCACAGCTGAGGACTGATTCCTTCACAATATTTAATACCCATGTTCCCATTTAAATTATTATCAATTGATTAATAATAGCCTTCGCTAATTGTTTTCTTTTTTGTATATATAAGAAAGCAACTTTGACTGAAATTTTAATACGATTTCCCAAAACAACAAAATAAATAAGAATTATTGTCCTCAAAAGAAAAAATGTTGGTTATGTAAATAGTTATTATCAAACTCCAAAACATATAACTGAAAAACTTGACAATGAATATAGTCAAGAATTACAAGATATTAAAAAAAAACAATTACCAGAACATCAACAAATTTATCATAATTATGACTGAAATAACTAATGTATCTGAATCCCCAACAACAGATACTATACTCGACTTAAATAGCCTAGACTTAACATAATCAACCGGAATATTTCATATTAATACATTATAACTTGTGATTGTAAATGCTAGAATTGGCGGCTGACTTTGTACAAAACCCTATAACCCAGATCTAGTTTGACAAAGAAATAAATTTAAGAGAAACAAAGGTCTGCGTCCTGCACTAAGCCACTGGATTCAAATGCACAAGTGGAATGTGTTTGATCATGCTAAGTATGTTTTCTTCCCCAAGATAACAATAATCTTTGACGGTTCCCTAAGAGATGACATGCTTCCTTTTATTTTTTATTTTAGCCACAAAGGCAAACGTTAGAAAACAAAAGATAACGTTGTCAATGGGCATTAATGTTCCACTTATATATTAAAACAGTATTTGTACTGTGCATTTAAAGCTGTGAGGCACTAACTACATAGGTCTAGTATTTTGTATTTTTCCAGATAAAAGAATTTTATCTAGCTCATGGTATGGTGTAGTTTATTTATGATGGAAAGTTTTCAACTTTTTCCTCTTTTGGTTCGTCGAAACGCCAAAGCATTTTCGGGAGAAGAAGAGAGAGATTGATTGTGGGGACTGATTCGAATATCTTTATTAATAAGCAAGCTCATCATTTCCAAATTCCAACCCAAACTCTTCACTCTGTAAATATGTTAAAAAAAAAAAGAACTACAGAGAACAGAAACTATGATTTACGTAATATATACTTCTACTTCCGTATGTGTTATGATGCGTATTTTGCTTCATGGGGTTATATTATATACCCACGTGTAGTAGCAAAGTGGGGCCACAAGGTCACCTCATCGAATCTTCCAATATTTGAGAAATCTAACTTTGACTAGTGGTAGGGTAGGGTATTCAAGATCGGATGGTGCCGATCGGCCAAATCTGGGTTTTAGCACCCTCCCAGAGTCCACTTGTAGGATTGTGGGTGACCAGAAAGACAGGACATTCTAACGCGGGTGAACATTTGATGGTCCCTTCTTGTTATTTTAGTGTGAACCATACGGAAAGTTGCATAACTCAGTTGTCCAATGATTTTATTCATTTTTTACCTCCTTAGCTTTTGATTTACCGATATATCACACGAGAAGAATATCATAATTTGGTGATTGTCTAGTTTAAAGTTAATAATTTCGCAGCAATAAAACTGATTTCATGAATAAATTGTCAATTGTTTGTTTATTAGTTTAACAAGTTGTAATATTTTGATTAATTTTTTAGTTCTATTTGATTTAAAGATTTAAGAAAAGAAAGAAACTAAAACTCTATTTTTAATTGAAATGTAAATTTTATCTTTTTTTACATGCAAATGAACAGTTAGTTTAATGATTTTTTTCCCCCTTATTGGTAAGTGATGGATGGTGACGAATATGAATTCTTAAAATGCTGGCAAAAAAAAAAACTATGTTTTTGAGATACTAAATTGAAAGAAAGACAACTAATGGCTCAATGCCCCGTGTAGCAATCGACAAAATACATATTGATCCCGTCAAATATAAATGATCTCTTTTCCTCTTTGTGTAATTTAATTATCTAAAGTGCTGATATGTTTAGGTAATAATGGATGAAAATACTTCGCCCATAATAAAGCGATAAATCAACTTTATGAAGCGTGAGATGGACGCCGAAACTGATAGGTCAGTTGAGTTCGTTGCGGTTTCGTCTTCGGCGTACAGTATGGACCCTCTGCACCTCCATGTTTTGGTTCCACCGAATTCCATTATATGATATTTTATATATAAATATATACACTATACTACCATAAAGCTAACTTGTCATTATCATATCACGCGAATCATTTAACACTTGAAAACAACATCACAATTGGGTACTGTTTAGATCTTAATAGACTGCTTCCAAGAATGGGTCCAAGGCCAAGCCACCTTATCATTTTCTCAAGCTATTGGAGTCTAATATATCTGAGTCGTAACCAAGGGTAGGTGTTTGAATATCTTCAAGAAGATCACAGGGATTGCATTGCTGCTAATAAAATAATCCAAGTTGAGCCCTAAAGTATATTTATTCTTACACTGATTGATCTTCTTCCATCTGCATGATCTATAGACATGCACACGCAAGCTTTGTTGTGATTCCGGTGATACATACGCGTTTTTTTATTTGTCAATTGAACCTTCGTTTGTATCCTACCTACGACAGCATGCCGGAAGGCCAGAGGGACACGTATACTCCTCCTTTCAGCATTGTCTATTTGTCTTAGTTTTAGGTTTTATGTTTTTTTTTTTTTTGGGTGTAAGGGCTTGGAACGATCAAAAACGAGATAACACCATAAAGTGACGAAGGAATACTTTTAGGCTTTAGCTTAGCTATATTCATTTGAACTCCCCAATTTTCTGAATGTTGGCAACAGTTTACGCTTAAACCAATATGCATGTTCTTGATGCCGATTTATCAGCTACTTAATTTGGACACACACAAGCACGTTAGTGACACAATGTACAAAGAAAAAAAAAAGGAACATAGTAAATAAAATAAAATTTATGTAAAATTTTAACAAAGATTATTACCTACCCCACAGATTCGGTTCCATAAACAATTTATTTATTTATATACATTTTCAGGGCCATTTTGTTTTACCTTTTAGTTTTATCTTTAATTTTCGTTTTTATATTTTTAGTTCTGTTTAGATGTTAATGTAAATGTAATTAATAATATTTTTTATTACTGATATTAATTATATTTTAGA
>JANKYE010000004.1:12675106-12688459 GCA_032467995.1 Erythroxylum dillonii | reverse complement strand
TTGTTATCAATGATAAATTATATGTTATAAAATCATAAAGTGTTACGTATCAAATTAAGAATCATAACATTTTAAGAGATAATGTTACCATAGATAGGTATTTTATAACATATTGTCAAAAGTGTTACTGTAAGTCATTTTTGTTGTAGTGAATACACTATCCAAATCAATTTTTCAACATATAAAAACCACATTTCTCAATATACTCACATTTATAAACAATTATACCTGAAAATTGTCAATGAATGCATGTACAATTATTTTGATGTGTGCAAAAATTCAAATTCTTGTACATATATGCTAACATTATGCATGAGCATGAAATGCATTTTCTTAATCTCTTTTTGAGCTCACAGGTACCAAATTTTAGGATTCTAACCCTTAATATGGGAACGGGATGTTACACAATTAATTCACTAAGTCCTCGTGGGATTGACACCTCAACTACTACACTTACAACTCATGCACTTGAAGAACATTGAAATTTTTATAGGATTAAAACTTTAACAATTTTTTGGCATCGTTATTAGAGAATTAGTTAGGATTAGTTGAATTCCTTTAGTTTAAGGAATTTTTGCCTTTCTTATGTCTATGTAGTTACATGAACACAAGAGTTACTCAAAGTTTAAGTCGGATCACCAAAACCTTAGCACTTGACATCACCTGTTTGGAATGAACAATTCGACGAGCTAAACGCCAAGAAGAAGAAATCAAAGAGCCAATGGCGAATGAATTTCATCAAGAATTCAATCAAGGAGGAAATCAAGGAAACCAGCCACAAACCCTTATAGATTTCATGAGATTGGGGTTTAACGTTGCAAATCAAGACATGACTTGACCACCGATTCAAGCAACCTCATTTGAGATTAAGCCTGCCTTACTAAACATGTTGCAAACAATTGTGTAATTCTATGAATTGACTAATAAGGATCCTAACGCTCATATAGTTAATTTTATAGAAATATGTGATACTTTCTGATATCATGGGATGTCGAAAGATGCCATTGGGATGAGACTCTTTCCCTTCATGTTAAAGGATAGAGCTAAGGTATGGTATCATTTGCTAAATCCTGCAAATGTCACAACTTAGGAGTAGTTAGTGTGTGTGTTCCTGGATAAGTACTTCCCTCTCACGAAGACTACAAAGCTGATAAAGGAAATCACAAATTTCCAACAAAGTGATGGGGAGTCACTTTACGAAGCATAGGAAAGGTATAAGGATTTGCAAAGGAGGTGTCCTCACCACAATTTACCCAATGAATTCTTACTGCAAACCTTCTACAATGGAGTTACTCCATCTACATGAGGCACCACAGATACTGCATTTAGAGGATCTCTAATGAGGAAGATGGTTAAGGAAACGAAGGAGTTGTTAAAGAAGATGGCGAGTAATAGTTATCTTTGGATGATGGATAGAAGTAGACTACACATAACTCTCCGAAAGCAAAAGGGAACCATAGTTATTGACTCAATAACGGAAATACAAGCCAAAATTGACAACCTAACTAGACAACTTAACAATATGAAAGCCTCATCTTTAGCTCCTATTAAAGCAATTCAACAGAGATGTGAACTATGTGGACAAGACAACTATTTCACATAGATTTCATTATCTTAGATATAGAGGAAGGTTTAAAGACATCCTTTATCCTCGGATGACCATTTTTAGCTACTGCCCAATCTCTTATCAACATTGATGGAAGCGAGTTAACTTTAATAGTGGGGAATGAGAGGGCTTCACTTAAAGTGTCTAATGATACAAGAAATTCTTTCAAATCTATGGATGTTATCAAGAGAAACGAGTCTTATGAAAATGTTGAGCAGAGTCATACTTATAAGGACCCACCAGAAAAGCCATAAATTCGAAAGAATAATTAAAAGAAGAAGACAAGAAAGATAGGTAAGGGCAAACACAGTTTGGTAGCTTACAGGTTATGAAACCTATAAGTGTGCTACAATTACATGATTCATTTGAACATCGTGAGCAAAAGAAGTATGTTAAGGTAGTGATAATAAATGAAGCACTGTATAAGAGAAAACCCATTATTTTAACTTTTTGTTGTTTTATCTTTTACTTTAGATTAGTTTTCCAATTTTGTTTTTACATGTTTTTCTAATACAAGTTAATATCTTGGAAAAATTAAGCTGGTTTTTTTTTTTGTCTCTCTCTTTCTCTCTCTCTCTCTCACACACACACAATGGATTGGAAGGGTATAAAAAACAAGACAATGAGGTAATTGGAGCTCTTTTTGGCCATAGAAACTACTTCACAAGTAGAGATAGAACCGAAATCAAGTATTCTGCATTTCCTTTACTTTTAAACCTTTCATGTATAATTTAGAATACGTAATAAGATCTATGTTACTTGTTACATACAAGTCATTTAAGAATTGAGATAAGATAGATTTATCATAAATTTGTAACCTTACTAACAAATTTCTGATTAATTTGTGTCCTTCCTTCTTTTAAAACAAAATATATCGTCACTTTGGAATTTTCTTTGCTTCATCATAAGTTAAATGTGTTAAACAAATTTCTTCAAAGGCTACTTATTTTTATTTGACTTGCACTTGGATTTCTAACATTGCCTTCGGCGAAGAAGTTAAACATATAATTCATTTTTGTTTCTCCGCCAGTATATACAAGTACTTGTCAACGCTGGAATCGAAATGCCGCCAATTTAATAGATTCTGATGAACCTATCTTCATATTAAAAACTAAAATCAAACTTTCCAACTTATAACGATAATCACACCGGCAATTCACGAGACATCATCCAGGAACAAGAAATCTACAAGTCACCAATTTCTTTAATGGCCAAACAAATGTAAGAGATGTGACTTAGGCCATTTTTATTGTACCTGATTGTTTTTAAAGATAAACTATTTCGGTCGACTTCCAAAAGCACAAAAACGATGATTCCAACTCGGATAAAATCTAACCATTGCTCATCTCATAAAACACAATTAGGTGTATGTCTTTGGATGATGCCCACAGCCAATTAATTGCAACTTGAGATATCTTTCTACAAACTTCGGTGAGCAACAAATGTTCGTGAAAAATTTGATGGCATTGGACTAGTTAAGAGGAATATTGCCGACTACCCCAGATAAAAAGTGGACCCTTTTTATAACACTACTCTATGGTCTTAAATTGTATTCGTTCATGCGTCTCTTGCGTTAGCATTAAAACACCCTCCCCTGTCGACATCTTTTCCTTCACTTTATCAAACCCTCCCAACCATTTCTTCTGAGTTCTGACCCTCTATTCCTCTCTCCATCGTAGACTTTTTTCTCCGCCCTGAAAAACACCTCCACTCTTCACCGCCGCCATGTCCAGTGACCGTTTCCTGTTTATGCTCCTGCTGTTTCTCTTCTTTGTTTCCTTGTCAGAAGCTAGAGTGCTCCTTAGCCCGGGTTTGGTTACTTCATTTGATACAACTTCAAGAAACCACCACCATCGTCGCCACTTCAACACCCGACGCAATTCTTGCCGTTCTTTACCTTATAGAACATCGCGTTCTTTGTCCATTTACTTTCAAATAATGAACCAACAGGGACGTCTCAGAGCTTCACCAACTCAGTCAACACAAGTAGTTGTTATGCCATCACCGACTGGTGATCATGAGATTGATCCAAGATATGGTGCAGAGAAGAGATTAGTTCCTTCTGGACCAAATCCTCTTCACAACTGAGGAGTGACGACCTATTCATGAGCTTTCAGAAACCATTCACAATACTAAATTTGGCCAACTGGTCTTGGGCCAAGTTCTAATCTTTCTTTTTCCTTCTACCGTATTTTTGATGCCATGCTTTCTTGATCATCTGCATGGAAGAAAGATGTATAAATGGTTTTTCAGGATCACTACAATTCAGAGGATTTAGAGAAGCTTTGGCAGATATTATTTACATGATCAAGAACTGACTTGAACTCACTTTTACTAGTTCTACTCTGTTAATTTTTTTTCCGACTCTTAGATTGCGAGGCTGCTATTTCCATGCTTGTTTTCGAACAAGCATAAAGTTTTAAAGTGACAATTTCGGCATCTGTCACGAGGGGAAGTTAGGAAGTTTTTTGTGGAAGCATCTTAAACAAGCATGGAAATAGTCCACATGTGGAAATGTCTTGCGATTTTAGTGGTGCCTTCAATAGCTTTTTTGAAAGGAGGGTGGTCCAAGTTGCAGTTTCAAGGGAAACCCACGAGCTCCATTAATTTTGGAGCGGATCATCAAATTGGGCAATCCAAATTTGATTTTTGGCTTTTGTACTGCTAATTCGGTATGCAATGATTATTATATTCATGTATAGTTAGTTAGAGTCTATCAACATAAAGCAAGTACCTTTCAAGGCTTCTTCCCCTTTTAACTTCATTTATCCAATTTTATTCTCTTTCGTTTGTGCAAGTTAATGCATATATGTTTATATACAGACACGCACTTTTCTTGAAATTGAATGATTAACTAGGATGGAGATCTGCAGAGAAGGTTAGTAATCCCATTTTTACAGAGTGTTGGAAATTCTTGCAGTTAGTATGAAAACTGCTAAATGAAATTCTTTTTAAGAAAAAAGTTAATTGTATGAAAATTTAGTTATCGAGTTTTGTGGCCTATCCTATTAAACTTATAAAGGTTAAGAAAGCAATCGATTTTATTTTGGACTCCATAGGCTGAATCAAAGCTAGAAGGTGCCCGAATCCAAACTCTTTTGGGACTATATGCTGCAAGTCAATAACCAAACCAGTTAAATCATTGAAACTCAATGTACAAGTAGTTAAAATTGCATTTCTAACAATGAAGGTTTATCGCTAAGTTTAATTTTTATAACCAAAAGACAATCTTTCGATGCTTCTATGAAATTTCTTGTTTGTTAAGGGGACATGTAGTTCATCTCCAACTATGTTTAACGTAAATATTCTTCTATCAAATAATATTAAATAAATTACGAAAAATTAGTACAAATATCACAAATGATTATATACCATATTTATAAGCTAAACAGATTTACTGTTGTCATGCTGAAAAGCATAAAATACTGTGAAAACTATTAACAACCCTTCAGTAAAGAACGCATGGCTTGAAAATTTATGCACTGTAAAATGGCTTTAGGATATGCCAACATCCAAATCATGCCTTATCAAACAGTAAGAAATCTAGATTCCACCACAAATAGTTCAAATGTTTGGTAATCCTCTTCAAAATGGATTCTACTTCTCCCATCAGTGGGTGTGTTTTCTCCCCTGCAACAAATTCATTAACCATTCCATTAATCTTGATTGAGCTGCAGCCAGGTGCCTTGTCTACCCCTCTGTTTCTCATCTTCTTCCTTACTCTTTCTGCATTATCATAATTACCAGTAACTGCATAGAAGTTTGAGAGCAGAACATAAGCACCACTGTGAAGTTCTAACTGCGTAAGTTTTTCAGCAGCAACCTCAGCTAGTTGTCCTTGTCCTTGATTACAGCAAGCATTAAGCAATGTTCTCCAAGCAATTGCTTCTTCAGAGGAACTGCTTGAACTAGGCATGCTCTGGATTACTTCTGATGCTTCTTTCAGGAGGCCAGCTTTGGTAAGAAGATCAACCATACATCCATAATGTTTACTCTTAGGCTCAATATTGTACACACCACGCATTCTATTTAACACCCTTAAACCATCATATCCCATACCTGAATAACTACAAGCAGATAGAATGGCTATGAATGTTACATCATCCGGTCTAAACCCAGCCTCCTCCATCTCTGAGAAAACTTTCAGTGCACCCTTTCCATCTCCATGCATCGCGAAGCCAGATATCATAACATTCCAACTAACAGTGTCTCTATGAGGCATCCCATCGAACACGTCCTTAGCAATATCCAAGTTCCCACATTTTGCATACATGTCTACAAGACCAGTGCTCAAACGGGAGCTTACATGCATTCCTGATCTCTCCAAATACGTATGTATCCAAACTCCAGTCTCCAAAGCACCTAACTGAGCACATGCACAGAGAACGCTTGATAATATGCCCTCATCAGGTACTACATGACCCAACTGCATTAGCTTAAACATGTACAAACACTCCTTGAAACAACTATTTTGCGCGTATCCAGAAATCATAGCACCCCATATTCCTCTATCCTTTATAGGAGCCTCATCAAAAAGCAATGTTGCAGTGTCAACATCACCTACTTTAGCATACCCAGAAATCATCAACGTCCATGACACAGGACAAGGACTAGGTATCTCTTCAAAGATGTAGCTTGCCGCTCTCATGATACCAAACCCACAATACATCGAAATCAAAGAATTTCCCACTACATTACTCACCAAAAAGCCCAACTTTAAGCAACACCCATGCACTAACTCCCCATGGAAAGAAGATGGCAACTTTGCACACGCTTTTAACACATAAGGCAAGGTATAAGCATCAGGGCACATGTCATTTCGCAACATATTAGAGTACACATCGAAAACGGCCGTAAGCTCATCTCTGAGCAAGAAGGCCTTGAGCATGGTGTTGCATATGCAAATGGTGGGATGTTGAATTCGTTGGAAAAGTTTCAAAGCGTGGCTTAGGCTCCCGCGTTTTGGTTCTGAACAGAAAGCTAAGATTCTGCTAAAAGCAAACGAATTGTTGCCAAGACCGCATGCGATTGCTTGCGCGTGAGCTTGCTCGAGTTGCTTCATGTTCTTGCATTTCTCCAAAAGCAGTAGACATCTTCTGCTTCTGTTCAATGACATCAGCCAGTCAGACTCTCATGGACGCTTCGACAGGAAATGGGCAGGTTTAAAAGTAAACAAGGGTGTTTAATTAATCTCATTATTAACTTGATTAAGGCAATTAATCAATTACTATAGTATTGGGTTATTGGCATTGCTTCTTTAATTTACTTGCAAAGAAAATTTTGATATTTTCAAAAAGATAAAAAAAGGATTACCTGTTCAACAGGAATTAACTGCCAAAGATGTTCTCTCTGTTTTTTCTTTTTGAGAAAACTTCAAAAGCTGTTACCAGCGAGACCTGCCAAAAGAAAAGTCAACAGACTGGTTTCAATTTGATTCACATCAAACTAAAATCTTTGAGGTGTGCGCCAGCTGTTAGCTCAGTAATTGAAGTTAACTGTTTGTTTAATAAGAGTATTGTAATGTACCTGACTCTCTGTTTTTGTTCCGATATGTTTTTATCGTATAATTACTGTATATCGTAAAATTTGAAAAAAAATATATAATTATATCGTATAATTATACCGTAAAGGATAAAATGTAAATATTTAAGAAAAAAAAAAGAAAGTATCAGTTCCATTCAATATGTAGTAGCAGAATAATGCATAACTATTAAAAAATATTCAATTAAAAAATAGAAGGGATAGAGATTAACAGAATCAAGGATATCTAGCCAGGATAATATATATCAAAATCTAAACAACTGATGGTTATGCTATAGGATAAAATATGGTAAAAGACCTGGTCATAATGAAAGATAATTCTCTACATATAAATACGTGAAGTGTTGCAACAATAGAGGCATAGTAGTTCTTATCGAGTTGAAGGTGTGAAAATGTGCAGGGTTGAAGATTTTGTGGTGTGCTGCATCCTCCTTTTATCATGCTCTTCTTTATGTTACTCTTGTTATACTGAGAATGTGGAAATCAGTGTGAGTTCAACAACAACTATAGCGGAAACAGATGATAATTTTATCTGTGCCACCCTAGACTGGTGGCCATCTAACAAGTGTGACTACAACCAGTGCCCATGGGGACAAGCTGGACTCCTCAACTTGGTAAGTATTACTGTTTTTGTAACCGGGTTCCTTACTGCAATTGCTAATCATCATATCTATGTCTTTCCGGTGTACTTGCAGGACTTGACGAATAAGATTTTGTCAAACGCTCTTAGGGGTATGTAGGATGTAACTCTATTATAAGTGCTGTTACAAACAACCTTTTCACCGTGCTCTTGACTTGGTGTTCTTATAAATGCAGCTTTTGATAGCATGAGAATCAGGATTGGAGGTTCGTTGCAAGATCAGGTCACGTACCAAGTTGGCGATTTAATCAAGGATCAGCAGCAATTCCGTTCAGAAAAAAACGGCATGTTTGGATTTAGCGGAGGATCTCTTCCTATGAGCAGATGGGATGAGCTCAATTGCTTTTTCAACGAAACAAAGTATTTGTCAACATAGTCCCTTGGGTTTCAAGTTTTTCAGCACAAAATAAATGATAAGAGCATCAACTAATCTTTTTCTCTGGAAACTTCAATTGCAGTTCGTTAATTACATTTGGACTGAATGCCCTGATAGGAAAGACGAAGCCTAAAAAGGGCATAACTTGGACTGGTGATTGGTCATCTCAAAATGCTCGTGATTTTATGAAATATTCCATCTCAAAGGGATACAAGATTCACTCTTACGAACTTGGTAAATAAGTAGCTCAAAATCGTATTAGCCCACTTGTTGATTTCAAGTGACTAACTCTAACATGTCGATTCTACTGTTATCAGGAAATGAGTTGTGCGCAGGTGGTGTTGCTGCTAGGTTGGAACCGGAGCAATATGCCAAAGACATCACGACTCTTAAAGCCCTTGTGAATGAATTGTATCCAGATCCCGCGACACAACCAAAGGTGTTAGGTCCTGCTGGTTTCTTCGACAAGAAATGGTTCGCCAAATTCCTCGAGCATACAGGAAAAGATGTTGTTGATGGAGTAACTCATCATATCTACAATCTCGGTGCAGGTATGTTGCGAATCTTCCTCCAAGACGTACGTGCTAATGGAAAATCTGCAACAGTTAACTGACAGTCGTAAAAGAAAACATTGAATTTATGCAGGTGTTGATCCTACTTTGATTCGCAAGGTTCAGGACCCTTATTTCCTGAGCCAGATAGAGCAGACATTCCAAGACGCACAAACAGTCGTCAACGAATTTGCGCCATGGTCAGGCCCATGGGTTGGCGAATCTGGTGGTGCTTATAACAGTGGTGGGAAGGATGTTTCTCACACCTTTGCTGACGGATTTTGGTAAAGCACTAACAAAAACAGCTTCAATCCTGTACATTCAAAATTACTTGTGATTTAACTTACTCGGAGGAATTAAAACAGGTACTTAGACCAACTGGGCATGACATCAAAACACGACCATAAGGTATACTGCAGACAAGCACTTATTGGAGGAAATTATGCTCTCCTTAACACCACAACCTTCATTCCAAATCCAGACTATTATGGGTATGCCCTACTCTAATTCTTAAAAATGTTCATCATTTTCCCTGTAGTAACTGGCTTTTTCTTTCTACCAGTGCCCTCCTGTGGCATCGTCTGATGGGAAAGAAAGTGTTGGCTACTAGTCAAAAGGGCTCTGCCTACTTAAGAACTTACTCTCATTGTTCAAAGAAGAAGGTAATTGAGTTAGTGCAGCAAATGTTTTCTGGATTTTTGCTGTTGTTGTTGATGTTCCTGATCTTAGAATTTCATCTCTTTGTTTCAGCCTGGAGTCACCATTCTCTTCATTAACATGTCCAACTCCACCCAATTCGAGATATCTGTGACAGATGAAGGAAATATGTATAAATCCGATTCTGCTAGCAATGTTTTGTCAAGGGAGGAGTATCATTTGACCCCACAAGGCGGCAATATTCAGAGTGATGTGGTATTGTTGAACGATACTCCATTGAAGCTCACACCCTCACTGGACATTCCTGATCTGAAACCAAAGTTGGTCAATCCTAGTAGGCCCATCGTCATTGCTCCTGATTCAATCGTTTTTGTAACTATTAGAGACTACAAGGCACCTGCTTGTGCTTAGGGTTTTGTTAGTCTTTCTTCTTCTGTCAGGATGAGTACAGTTGATTAGATTTTCTTTTATTTTTCTTTGGTAAATAACTTCAGGAACTTGTTTGCACTTGTGCAATAAGTGTGATATGAGACGTTTTTCCATCTATCCTTTTATGGTTATCTAATGAAAGCTAAGAGTAAGATTTTGCTAAGTTTATCCTACTTTTAAACCTTTTCAATTGCATCATCAGATAACTAAAACAATAATAAAAAGAATCTACAATCTATAATGCAATAAGGAAATCAGGAATATACTTTAAAGCAGGTAGTAGTGTAGCATTCCTGGGGCCTGGAATCATCAAATAAGCTTTAGTAAATTTTTAACATCATATAGAGACAGGCTTAAAAACGTTGCATTATGACTATTATCAATGTGGGACAGGTGAAATAATTAAGTAACCTGCTACCAACTGAAAACAAAGCGACATCTTGTTCAATTTGAGTTTTCTGTAACAAAGAGGATTGTCATTTGGTGACATAAGCATTGATGAATGAAAGTTACAGAACCAAATATAGATACTGATATTTTAACATTCTACTCAGACATCAAACAGGAGAAAACCAATAAGACATCAGAAAACAATCAACTAGTAATACAATAATTGGCAGTAGTCGCTTGTACAAGAGAACATTAAATTAACTCTGCCTATCCACGCAAATTACAGGTACAATCTGAAAGATCAAGGCCATTTAGCAATTCAATCTTAGAGTAGCATCAAATTTTGCTTTCTAATAGAGAAACTTAATAGTTGACAACTGCGCCATTGCCGAAATGAATGTGGAACAAGACCATGACGGATCCAGAAGATCCCTAGAACTTACGAACCAAAGAAATCTCAGGAGATTATTTCCCTCAACAGCCTAGCCAATGTAGGGTATGCAAAGTACAATACCAAGAAAGACGGTACTGCAAAAATTACTGTAAGCATTAAGTAGAGAACTAGAATGAGGGCACTGAGGGGCATTGCAAAGAAGACAATAAAAAGAAATATGATGACAAATGGGAACTTGGACGTGAGATGAATGAAAAAGTCCAGAGATTTATATAGCGAATGATACTGATGCCTCTCCGCATTGATGTTATCGTCACCATCACCAACAAAACCAACCAATCTGCGACCTTGATCATATGAATTCCTCCTGACAACCCTGCCACTATCTTCATCTCCACCAGTAGGCCAAATTGGCCTGCCTTCCCCGTAAGAAGATGAACTAAACTTCACTGTGTCATCGTTCAATCTCTCAACCATCCACAAAATAAAGAAATTTTTGCGAGGAAACTTGAGACCGCCCGAATAGACCAGCCGGAACGAGAACAAGTGACACCAGGGACATGAAATGAACAAGGGAAGGGCGACTCTTTTACCAGAGAACTTAAAGACCGCACCTTGAAGAGCAAGTACGCAATTTCCACAAAGTGTGTGGCCACACCACAGCACATAAGGCACATTCTCGACGATATTGAACGATTCCCAGCAAATGGGACATTCGAGTCCCTCTTCTCTGCCGCCACTAGAATAGTCGTCGTCGTCGTCGTCAGAGCAATCAGGCAAATGGGAAATCGAAGGCTCACCGGAGTTTTTCTTCAAGCCAATGGCGGCGACGGCATTGGAAGCGAAACCCCACATCGTGAAGCCCGACGTTCGAGTCAACTTTCAAGTAATTGTTGAAGATTCAGAATCAGAGACATTTCTCCAACGACAACGAAACCGTAAAACCTCCAAATCGGTTAAAAAACACGACACATTAGAATGGACAGATCTGTTGAAAACCTTGTGGGGTTGAGATGATCCGTACAAACATTTACAACGAAAGACTTTAGCTCTAAAGCAAAGCTTCAAATCGTCTGTCCCACTAAGCCTGTACCTACCCTGTGCCACAATAAAACGTCGACGTTTTCGCTTGAATTAAACCAACACTTGGATCTCAGCCTCTCAGATTCACGCTCACCTGAAGCCGAGCCATGTTTCCTTCGCTTTATTATTTTGCTTCCCGCCTCAGTTCTTTCCTTCCTCTTAATGGCATTCATTTCTCTAGACGCTCTAGGGTTTTCTCCATCTACATTTCTACATTGAACCACCGGATCTGCATCGAAGACAATCAGAAGTGTGAAACTACCCTCAGTCGCAACTCTCCGTCTTCAATCTGCTGCGTCTCTGTTGTGAAAGGTTATTATTTTTTCCCCTACCACGACAGCACCGTGAGATCGTCTTTCTCATTTTTTCTGTTTCTGTTCTTCCAGATCGTCCTCTCCAGAAACGTCACGCTCAGGCGAACCCAATGTTCAAGTTTCTGTTCTCGTGATTGACGGTAAGACTCTCATCCATGGGTTTTGTTTTTCTGTACGGGTTTAGGGTAGATCTCCATCCGTATAAAATCTAAATGTTGACGGATGAATTGTTAATGTGTTAACTATAATTATGAAGAAGCGAATAGTTTGTAGAAGTAATTATCCACGGTTTGGTTCGACATTAAATTCTCTGTTTCTTTCATTTCTCTGGAAATGCACTTCTCGATCACGAGGACTGAAAGAAAATGTAGCTGTGAAGCGTGAAGGCAGGAGGTTAAAAATTGATTTCCAGTAAAGCTTAAATTTGTCCAGTAAAAGCAAGGGAAAGACAAGTCATGTAGAGTAGAAAATTGCTTCGGGATTGTATGGTTTTTCTGAAACCAACCTGTATTCTGCAACCCTTCTTTTCAGCTATCTGAAACGTTTAGCTCTGTCTTTTTCCAACCTCTACCGTCAGATTTCTCCCAAGTTGTAGCTCGTGATTGAAGGTCTAAATATCTTTTATACAGAAACAGCAGTAGCATTGTTGTTTATGTTAATCTCATCTGTAGATAGTTGTAGGAAATTGAAGTAATCTGCATGGGGGTTTGAGTTTCCATTTATATTCCACTTGACTCAATTAATCAATGCACTGACATTGTGCTACTTGCATTAGCTCTGCATCAATCTTCTTGCATTTGGAAACTTCAAATTTGAGGACTTCTTCTCAAAGTCCTAAGTCCTTTATCTTACCTTCATATTCAAATATTGTTTCTGTTTGTTGTGTATACATAGCTGAATTTGGTAAGTGAAGCATTTGCAATTTGAAACAAGTTTAATCTGAATGTTTATTGTTCTTTGTCTTGTTGCATTATATTAAATTCATTGATCATATTGTTGAGATTTCTGGCTAGCTTAAAGTGGGGTTTTATGTATGTAGTTTGATGATGAAAGTTTTTGAAGTGCTTAGCAGTTGAAACTTTCTGATATGTTTGTGAAATTGTAGTATGCCTTCTGATATGTTTGTGATATGTTTGTGAAACTGTCTGATATGTTTGAAGTGCTTAGCAGTTGAAACTTAGTTTATGCTAAGTGATATCTTCGAGAGTGGAATATATGTCATCCTTGTCGTATCCAATATCCCATTGCAGCTGTCATTAGAATTACACCTAATTATATTTCTTTCACTCTTATACAGCCTTGTATGGTATTTTCTGTCCACTATATGATACATAACAACTTTTAAACCTTAAGAGCAACCTTTGTACTGATC
>JANKYE010000004.1:12645522-12657679 GCA_032467995.1 Erythroxylum dillonii | reverse complement strand
CAAAATGTTTCATTGTACATATAATGTCTCCAAACTTTCAAGGTAATCACTATTGCAGCAAGCTCTAAATCATGCATTAAACGGTTAACTCATGCGACTTTAATTGTCTCAATGCGTATGAAATCACTTTATTATGCTGCATCGGATTTTATTCGAAACTCTAAAGTGAAACCTTATTATCTATCACATAGTCTCCAATTCCAAAAGATCTTGTTGAAATCGATGTTATAATTCCTCAAAATTCTTTATACATTCATCACGGATATTGTTTACACATTTTTCCTCAAGTTTCTCAATTATACTCTTTGCTCTTCGAATACACTCGATATATCATGTAAAATCATAGTCACTATTTGAATCAGTTTTACTAAGATCACTTAAATTTTCAAAACCATAATACTATCGGGGCATTATTAACTCCAAGATATAACTTAAAACTCCTTGTGCCCATGATTTGTTCTCGTAATTCCTTAAGTGACTAATTCCTCAAATAAGGTAATATTATCTCATGTTATTTTCAGTTTCCCAAGTGACTTCTTTTCTCAAAGAATTTTCTCCATTCATTCAATTTCCTCTTATTTCACATTGACTTATTCAAATGCCTGTTCATTCGTACTAATTTCTCCACACATTTCAATCTATTCGAAATCTTTACTTCTTATGTGGGTAACACATTCATCATATTCTGCTTGTATCTCTTCAATTCATGAATCCACTCGTGTAATTGTATACTTTACATCAAATCAAATACATACACTCTCGATAACATATTTTACATCTTATGCTTATGCCTTCATTAGGATTAGGACTTCAATATTCACTTTTGATTAATTACAGACTCATTTCTGATTTGTCCCTTCATTGATCATTCTTAATTTAAACTATCTAATCTGCTTAGCCTAATTCGATGAAATTCTTCTTTAAAAGAAGATTTCTTACCACTATCACTATCATCTATATTGTTCGCATAACCTTTATCAATCCACTGTTATCATCATTGCTGATCAGACATTCTTAGTAACCTCAAGGAGATTAATTTCTGTCATAGCTTATATGATAAGAATATCCCTTCTGATAAGGCTCAGTAAAGCCTTAAGTAATTCATTTACTCTAATACCTTGGTATAAATCATCAAGATCATTCCATCTCTTTTCCAGAGATGTCTTTTAAGACAATTCACCAATTAATAAATTACACTCAAGATACCTTAATCTCATTTGATTCAGGACAACAATTTTCCTTTTGTATCTGTTCTCGATCGAGGAGACTGTGCCTCGATCAGGCCCTTTTCTTTTTCACAAAAAATTCATCACCCGTAGTAACATCATTAACAACATCAATCTATCTTCTATGGATCACTATTAACACTTTCATGTATTACTCCAATTCTTATTAGGCTTTGGGCTATAGGAACTACGACTAATAATATTCAATAAGCCTTAGATTGCTTCCTATATTATTCCACACACATAATACGTATGTGCCCAAATTCTCACTTGACATAATAATCCCATTATCAATTATGTACTCACGGTAACGATTTAACTTGTCCTTGGGGGCTTTTCTTATCTCTTTCTCATTCGATAAAATCCTATCTTTTATGCCTTGCTAACTTTCTCCTTACTACATATGATCCATCTCATATAAAATCATTCATTTTTATTTCTTTCCCCTATTATTCCTTTCTTTCCTCATTTCTGCCTCATCTTCCTATTGTCACTCATTTATCTTTCATATGTATATACTCATTCACTTCAAAATTGTACAGGCATAATCATTATAGAATTCTAGCTTATACTGAATCATAACCTCATATTACAATAATTACACAATCATTCTATGTCCAAGTTCAACTTTCCAAGGTCATAGGAAAATTTAATTTCCTTCAAATTGGCTCGTACACTTTAATCTCATCATTTATACTCATATCACTATCTTCCTCAAACGATCTACAACAATACAATCACATTAGGCTCACATCCGAGGATATATCATCACAGTATAATATCAACATCATATTCCACAGTACATTCACCAATATAATTGTATTAAATCTTTGTTTGTCATACCCAATCATATACCATTTCTCATTTCTAGGTATTCACAATCCTCCACTTTCTCATATTATGACATATCATCACTTTTCCCTTCACACTTTCTATCAACCTATACACTTAACACATGCTCAGGCGCGTGACTCATACTCATGCGACTCAGACTAGGAATCAGTTGCTATCGTCTGCTATGACATGACTAGAATGCATGTAACTTAACACATATTTCAGAATGCCCATGTAAGACAGTACTTTTGTGCTCTGATACCACATAAATGTAGTACCCTACTCCTGCAATGACCCCAACTCGACATCGATGGTGATATTTGAGTCCGTGTCTCGCGATGGTAGTGTGCTAGAGCACTCAATCATTCGAAAATCAGTACACTTTTTTTTTTAAATCACAACATGATATGTGCGGACTTCGATCCTTAACTTGGGCCCACATTCATTCATACACAATTTCAATTAACACAATTTCAATAGCCATTCAGACCCTTTTTCAAATACAAAACACTTGAGTCATTTCAAAACACAAAGTTATACAAAAAATGCGGAAAATACAATTCAATACAAGATAGGGAAGACACAAATGTAGACGTGAACTGATACTGACCTCTATCCTTCACTTGAATGCTGTAGGTATACTCCCGCTGGCCTAACGGGATATTCTTTTGATCCTGAAAAATATTTGCAAATTTTGGGTGAGTTTTGCGAACTCAGTGAGTGACCATCATTGCTGGCTCACTTAATCACATAACACATAATTCACATCATTCATTTATAATCATATTGAGTCAAATAAATTCCACATTTAGAAATAATTTAAACTATTTAATTCATACATGTCGCATGCATATGTAATGCTTATGAGACTCACTTTCAATTTGTTACTTTGTTGTGTTCGAGTGCCTAAACTGTCCCGTATCCAGTGGATACCGGACTCATTAATAACAGTCCCATATAGGGCTCATTGATAAATGTCCCATATAAAGCTCATTAAACGTTGAGCCTGAGGCTCTAAATCACTTTTGAGCTCAAGGCTCTTTTTCAGACGTTGAGCTTATAGCTCTGATCGTTGGCTACTCTAGTCATAACTGTCATTATGTTTCATACATTTGTGCAATGGAATGCATCACTTACATTGCATGCACTTATATGATCACATTCATTTATCATCGGACCGTAGTCCGACATTTAACAGATAATTGAGCATTCACTTATCATTTTGCATGCAATGCACATTTCGAAACATTTAATTCATCTTATTCACATACAATGAGCACTTCAATAAATAATCACAATCATCGGACCCTCTGTCTAGAATCCAAACACCATCAATCACATTCATCATACAGAGATTAATGTATACAAAATTCAAATAAAGCAAACAATGAAGTGAAACCATCTAGGTCTACTTACAGTACACTCCAAAATAGCATTTGTTTCCCAATTCTGGAACGTTTGAATGCGGACACTTGACCTGCACAGCCCATATATGCAAAACACCCATTTCAAACTCATCAATAATTCCATACGGATAATAAATGGACTATGTACAATGAATGTTTAATGACAATCCTGAGTATGTTCTAGAGCACATTTTATGCTCATTCCCATTTCAAAATTCATATGTGTCTAATTGATTTCAATCTTTACCCTTTTCATAAGCTCACACTTCAAGAACACTTGGTTACTTTATATCATAACTTAACTTCTCATCATCTCTTTTCTAACCTCATGTGGTCTCATAATATCCAAGTCTCATTCATGGTTGAGCACTTCAAACATATATACACACTTAGGTAGAATTCTCTTGATTTCCTAAAACAAACCAAATCTTCATTCAATAGGAATCCACTTAAAAATCCCATAATGTAAAATCACTTTTGGTTCTTACAACTTCATTTTACTTTTGCGTCTTACAACTTCGTCTTACTTGTGCATCTCAAAACTTCGTCTTAGTTTTTCATCTCAAAAATTCGTCTTACTTTTTCTTCTCAAAACTTTGTCTTACTTTTTCATCTCAAAACTTCGTCTTACTTTACACTCTCCGGAACATCTTCACTTATAAAGATCATAACTTTTGACTCCGTTGTCTAAAATTTTCATACTATATATCGTTGGAAAGATAAAAGAAAGATCTACAACTTTCCAGAAGGCAACTGTGATAAAATATATTTATATCAATTCCGAATTTGCCCCTAAATCTCCAAGACGAATTTTCCATTCATACACCAATGTACTGCACCAAATTCTTAACTTCATGACAACTTTTAAGATTCTTAAAGACAGAATTGAAATTTGATGCCTTCATAAGAAGTATAGTCATATGTGTCTAGTTTAATCCAAATTAAGAATCATATTGTTTGGATAACTAGAGAAGACGTTATGGCTAACAAACCAAAGCACACTTAGTGAATATCTTCCCGACCACTACCAATCTTGTTTCTAAACCTTTCCTTATCACAACTCATACCAAGATCACTCTTTCTCTTTATCACAACTCATACCAAGATCACTCTTTCTCCTCCTTCTACTCCTCATTTTCAATAAAATAACATTTAATAACAATTATACCTGAAAGTTATGAATGAATGCATGTACCACTTTTTATGCGAAAACATACAGTATTTCTGCGCATATATGCTAACATGATACATGAGCAAGAAAATGCATTGTCCTAAAATTCTCTTTGAGCTCACATGAACTGAAATTTTGGGTCCTAACCCGTAATATGGGGACGGGATGTTACAAGAAACCCTAAAATCCAAGTTGTTGTCATCACCATCGTTGCCTTGCGTTAACCACTTCTTGTTCACATTTATAGCCGTTGCCACCTTATTATGCTACCAACAGCCATCTTTTCTTAAGTTTGTTTAAACCTCACGGTTTTGACCACAGAAGCCACATCGTCCCTGATACCTTCTCCAGTGTTTCACCATCCTCACTGCTTCATGAAGTTGCCATCGTAACCTCAAAAGCCTAGACACCATTCCAGCCCTAGCGACTGAATAAGATGTGCCATATGAAGCTGCTCCGGTCGGGACTTTCCAACCACCAATAACCGTTTGCGACTCACACCAATGACATCTATAAACCCAATAACACCACAAACTAGACCACAACAATTTGATTAGTTTTCTACCAGAATAGTTCTAGGTTTATAGTATTCGTTGAATTTTTCATCTTTAAGTTTGTTTAACAATTCCAATTATGGTAATTGAAGTGACTTTGGGTTTCATAAAATGTTAATATGAACTTTTCATATTTATTTAGTGTTTACGAGGGATTTAATATGAAAACTTCATACCATTACTCAAACCTAATTTGATCTTAGGATTAAGGTTTTGCAGCTTTTGTATAATCAATTTTGTAATAAAAAATAAATAACATTCAAATAATTTAATCAAATTATATAATTAAAGCTTACTTTGATATCACTGTTGGGAAATTGGGACGGGATCTAATCCCTACCACAACAGAATAATTATGAAACTTTTTCTCATTTTAATTTCCTACAAACCAATATCATTTTAATTCTATAAAATGATTAACAATTAAATCACAATAAAGCTTGAATCTTAATTCGTATCTTATTCTGAAGTTTGATCATAATCTTATCGTATCCCTCAAATTGTTTCTGAAATCAATCTATCTCAACCACCATAGCCATACATGTGTTCGATCCCTAACTGTATCCACAGAATAAGTTGAGAGAACTCTGCAACTTTCATAGAGAGAGTTAAGTAAGAAGTGCTAACTTCATTATAACTTAAACTTATTTATAATAAGTTTTGAACATTTCAGTAATATAATTGAAATTAAATTATAATTTCAATTAAAAATTTAAATAGAATTACAGATAATTCTCATGAAATACCAATTATGTCTAAATAAGATCTAATATCTTATCTTGATCCTTATTTATTAAATATCTGATATTTAATCATAAAGTTTCTCAGACTTTACAATCAAGTCCAACTTGATTAAAATATCTTTACTCTCTTTATCTGGGAACCATTAGGTTCGTAAATATGTTGGGTAACGATTGTAAATTATATTTATAATTTATAATTAGAATTGGGAAAATTAAACTTCTTTTGATTTATTTTTAATTCTCCAATTAAATAATTAATAATCATAGATCAAAATTGACATCTAGCAACTCATTATGACGACCCAAATATTTAAGAATGTCAAAGTAGTTTTGACTAATCTTTTTGTGCATGATTTTTTTCATATAATTCAATCTTTTCACCATATAATGTTTCGATTAGAGATAGAGCATGAAATTAATGTTTACTTTATTTTGACTCCAATTATATTAGTTTCCTGTCATTAGCTAATAATTCAATTAATGACATTTGTAAACTATTTACAAAACGTCATTCTATTTTGGCTAAGGATTTTTCTAATCAATACTAATTGAGAACAACAAAACATTATCTCTAATTATTTCAGGGTGATAAATCATATTCTAATCACTCAACTACCTTTATATAGTTCATGTTATATTCAATGACTATCGAATGAGTTATCCATGATTAGCACAGGTTATAAGTAGTATCAAAACATAACAATCCTTGTACAAGATAATTTTAGAGATCTTAAGTCAAAAGATCACTTATACATTCATTACAATGAAAATTCCCATAAACATACAAGTAATATTCAAAATGGATTTCTCATATGGGGTCAATTCAATGATTCTAACAAGCACCCACACATTTGTTTAAGTATCTTCGTATGTTAGTTTATGAGATCGACTACTTTTTTTATAAGGAAAAAAATATATGCTAATCTTTTTACGTTCTATTAATGTTCAATCTTGATAGAATAATAACTATGAATAATTTAGGGATAATATATAAATGCAATATGAATCTCATAATTATAATCTTATTATAATTTTATTTGCAAAGTATAATTATCTAATGGACTTTATCATATACATCTAAATATATACAAGATAAAGCATATCTATATATTATTTTTCACTAAACTACAATAAATTGACTGACTGTGGAGCATAAACTAACAATATTATGTTAATATATTCCCATATTAATTAATACAAAAAGTTGAATGATTTATTGGATCCATCTAACATTTGAAAATTGATATGAAGCTTACAACTAGAGGTATTATATACCGAAAATTGGTATTGATGGTGCAATAAAATCCATATGCTATAGCAACAAACCTCAATTGTCTGGATTAGTCTTTTGGAATTATAACAAAAAGAAAATTATATGGTTGAAAACGAAATTGAGAAGCTTTTTCATCACGAGCCACGTCACCTTTTATCCCCATCAATTTTAAGATTTGCTATAAAGGTGATTGTTATGAATTGAACTAGATAGCAAGAAGCAATTCAATTATGCTCTGGAAATTGTTTAATCCTTGAATAGGACGAATGATTTTATTATCTTTAAGAATTTATTTAAAGGCTGAAAAATCAACGGTAATTAGTTGGGTCGGGTCAACTTTGATTGCCCACCTGTTTGATGAAATTGACGGCAAACGTTTTATGTGCTGGGAAAGAAATAAGGTCAAACGGGTCGAATGAAGTGCAATCAACTGGACATGGGCTGGATCGGATCATACTGAAGAATGTAACCCGATATTTCAACCCGCGAATAGGGCCGTTGATCTCAGTCCCAAGACCCTAAAGTCTAAGTAAGCTCAGTACTGTACAAATTCCTCCCCAACGATGACAGAGCCCAGAACCGAACAGTCGGACCTCTTCAAAGCTGCCGAAGTCGGTGACGCTTCACCATTCACGTCACTCTCTTCCGACGACCTCTCAGCGGCGCTCTCGCTTCGAAATGACGATGGCCGCTCCCTCCTTCACGTCGCCGCTTCCTCCGGCCACTCCGAGGTAACTGATTATGACCTTTTTCTTAAACAAGAACCCACCTTTTAACCGAATTTTGATTGTTTAGGTGGTGAGAATACTATCTGACGTTGACCAGTCGGGTAGTATAGTGAACAGCAAGGATGAGGAAGGTTGGGCTCCGTTGCACTCTGCTGCGAGTAGTGGGAATGTCGAAATTGTGGAGATTTTACTGAGCAAAGGTTAGGGTTTTTTTTCTTTTTTTCTCTCTCTTGTAGGGATTCTTTCAAGATTGCAACTTCTTCGTTGATTGTTCAAGTTTTTTTTTTTTGAATGATGTTGAGTTGGGGTTTCTAGTAGCCTGCAATCTTAAGAGTTAGCTATGGAGGAGTTAAACTGAGGCTTTGATTTAGCTGTGTCTTGTCTTGTGTGCTTGGACTAATCGTGCATTGGTGCCGGTAGGAGCCGATGTAAATCTGAAAAATGATGGCGGTCGCACTGCCCTTCATTATGCAGCTAGCAAGGGATGGTCGAAGATTGCTGAACTTCTGATTGCACATGGTGCTAAGACTAATCTAAAGGACAAGGCTTGTGACTTCCTAAAACCCTTGCTTCGACTTATACCAGTATCTTGCTTTTATTATGTCGCTATTAACATGTGTACTTGCTGAGCTGATTGATCGGATCGTCTATGATTTTCTTTTTCTTGCATCATCGGTTGAAAGTATGTTTGCTGTATCCAGTTTGGTTGTACCCCGTTGCACCGAGCGGCTAGCACTGGGAACTCAGAGCTGTGTGAGTTCTTAATCGAGGAGGGAGCCGACGTTGATGCTACCGATAAATCAGGGCAAACTCCTCTCATGAATGCCGTGATTTGTCATAATAAAGAGGTAAATCTATTCGTCCACTCTTTAGTCTTTATCAATCAAGGTTTGCTACAAAGAACTTTCTTGGGATCATATGAGGGGTGAATCACTCATTATTAATGTCTAAATGATAGGTGGCTCTCCTTCTAATAAGACACGGAGCAGATGTTGATGCGACAGACAATGAAGGATGTACTGTTCTTGGTCAGGCTGCCGATGACTTGAGGCCAGCTTTAGTAGATGCTGGTAAAGCTATGCTCGAGGGATGACCTTTTCTTTTATAATGTAGGTTAAGCATCTGGAAGGCTATGAGGTGTGACTGATGACATGCTGCTTTTGCTTGATCCAAACCTTTTGTTTTGTTGTAGTTTTATCTGTTCGTGATGTTCGGGACTCCTACTGACAAATTGCTTATTTATATGTGCATTAAAATTGCGTATATTGATATCGATAAAATGCAGAGATGTCTGATCTTCAATATCGCCAGGCCAAGGAGCCTAGTATGCTCTTGTTACTTTATCTAATCTCTGCTTTACAAGTTGAGACCGGCATACATACATAAATTTAAAGATTGGATATTGTGGGGGCAAGAACTATATAGCATAATTTATGGAAGGAGGGGCTATAAAGAGCTGAAAAGGCCAAACTCATCCAGAGTTCAGTGCACCATGCAACTCCCAGGAGCACCCTCTATATAAGTTGGGTATTCGTTATAGAAAGGACATACACTATCTTATATCCTTGCGTCAACTTGCTGCAGCCCTGACTACTCAAACCCTGTCGTTAGCTGAAGGGTCGTTCATCTCTTGATTATGTAAAAGCATTGCCATGTCCTCCGTCTTGATTCCAGCATTTGTGATTTAAAAACAATTCTATTCTATTCTGCAATGGGTTACTAACGGTGTGCTCACTTTCCTCGACATTAGTTATTTCCGTCGTCTTTAGAGTCTTATGTGGCCATCGACAATAATGTTCTCTTTACTCGCACTACTCAAGGGCTTTACCTTGATGTGGTGATTTCTCCCTTAGAACAGAGTCTGTAATATCAGTATTATCTCATGAATTCACGAGCTTCTGCCTTTGTATTAGTAATGAAGTGCCAGGTCGAGTAGGGAGATTTACTGCGTTATTCTAGACAAGCATCCCTATCCCTTTCTAAGATTTGGTATCTAAACTTATTAGATTACTATAATTAACTTATATTAACTATAATTAAGGTTATAATATCTGTTTTAATTTTTTAATCGTATTTTAAATTTTTTAATTTTATTTAATCTTTAATTAAAATTTTAAACATTTTATTTTAAAGTTTCAAGGATCAGCTTGAAAACATTGACTTTCCCAACATAAAACCCACAAAGAAAGAGATCAAATCCTAGCAAAGCATGGCCTTACTAGTAAAAGATACTTACTGAAGCGAAGCAAAGTTACAGCTTCTAACTAGTAATCTTAGCTATGGTGCAGTTCTTTGGTTCCAAATCGTGTGTGAATATTCATCCGACACGTGGGCCCAACGATTTCCACGACAACCTTGTCATTGGATTTCCGTGGATTAAATATCTATCGATAGTTCCTCCCACTTTTTATCTTTCCCACGAAGCTTACTCCGAGAGAGAGATGCAGACCCTTTTCGTTTCGAAGCCTCTCTTTCGGATCCAATCCGCAAGATTTACAGTCTCGAAATCGATCTGTCTCAATCCCGAAAAGAAATCCCACATTGGGTTTAATATAAAATCAACAAAAAGTTGTTCCTTGTTTTGTAATTTATCTCACCGATGCAACCTGATTCGCAAGTCTCTCCCTTTAGTTGCTTCTATTGTCTTACTTCTCTCTGCAAATCCAGGTGAACGTAAACTCTTTGCCTTCTGGTTTCTGGTTTCTTTAGCATTATTTTCATGTTCTTTAATATGCTTACAAGTTACAAGATGATCTAATGAGCAGTATTGCTTGGTAACAAGAGTTGATAACTGTTTTTTTTAGTTGTGTAAATTGAACTTGAAAAACAATCACCTTTAAAATAACACTTAACCCTTGTCTGTTGAGTAAAGGGCCTGCTCTGTTTTGTCAATGCCATGGTATTTTCGGTGATATTTTAGCGTCAGCACTCACTGTAACTACTGTTGAATTAGTTTCTGATTTGTTTCAGCAAAGGCTGGCTTTTTGTCCGGATTTTCTGGGATAGAATCTGTTCCTGGTCCAGAGCTTCCTCAAATTGACTTTCTAAGTCGGTTCAATGGTTTGATTTCTTGCATATTTCCATCGGTTTTCTCAGTTGGCTGTGTGCTTGAAGTGACAATGGCTTCTTACTAATTTATCCGCTATTCATCTGCAGAAGAAAACCAAAAGAAATATGCGGAAAATGATGCGAGATTCAAATCATCTCGTATTCTCAAGGAACTACTAGAGCGATCCAAAGTCAACAAAGAAAAGTAAGGGAATTCCAGCTGCTTCTGAGTGACTTTATGTTCAATGGTAGATTCGAAATAACTGCATAACTCGTGACATAGATATGCCAAGCCTATGAAATGATTTTCCTGAAGTGTGGTTATGGTATTGGAAATGAAGCGCTAATTCAGATTTGGTTCAAGTTTTTCAGTCCATGAGGAATCATTGAAGTCCTAGTTTTGTTGTGAAATGTATGAATGAAGTAAAGTTTCCCCACACAACATTGAAATCTGTTTGCAGGTTGTCAATGAAAGTTGTGTGGGAGGGGCTAAATTCTGAGGTTTATATGATGTGAAAAATTTCAGGAACAAGAAAGAGATTGAAGACAAATACTGCATACGAGGGGCAGAGTGGGGTGTCGGAGATTGTTCTGCTGAGGGAATGACGGCTGAAGATAGGGAGAAGTTCATTTCTATGCTCAAACAAAAGGCCGGAATGAAATGACACAAAAGGGGGAGAGGGTGAGATTAGCTTAAGCCCTAATGTAATGATTAAATGCTTTCCGCATTTTCACTCCATCTATTAATTACTATTCTATTTGTATGACTACTTGTTTTACTGTTATGTTAGTATTACTTTTACTAATTAAAGAAAAAGGAAAAAGAAACAAATTCAAAAAACAACAATGTGTTGGACTTGCAGTGGATGAACGTGGATGTTAATTAATGGAACGAAACGTAATAGAATAAAACGGAACGGAACGGTTTATTATGGAATGGAATGGAATGGAATGTAGTGAAAAGTTTGGGAGAGATGGAAAGGTTCATAATATAATGTAATGAAATGTTGTTTGGAAGATAGATGGAATGGAATGTAATGTATAATAAATGACTTTTATATCCCCTTATATTAAAATGGTAGTTACAGGAGGTTTATTATTTTATTATTAATTATATAAAAATATTAGTATTAATTATTTAATATATGTTACTTTATTTTATGTGATTTATATT
>JANKYE010000004.1:12610477-12627062 GCA_032467995.1 Erythroxylum dillonii | reverse complement strand
GGAGTTGGACCCTCCTAAAAATTAAAAAATTAAAACATTGGACCCTCCTACTTTACATGTCTAGCTTCGTCCCTGTTTTAGTGCCTGAGCATAAAATTTCTTGTACATTTTCAGTATACTTTTGTATATATCGATTAAACATAATGTCTTTACAAATATTGTTGGTTCATGAAAAAAGTTAAATTTTATAACATGGAGCTTAATAATATTTTTATAATATTATATTCATTACAATAATAATAATAATACATTGATATCATACATTCCATATTCACTAAACTAGACACACTACATTTACTTTCAAGACTTACATATATTACACCCAACATTCAATACAACAATCAGTACATAAGATTTCATTAGAAAAATTTTAAAATAAAAGGCCTCGAAATAAAATTAAATGATATTACTACCAACTTCTTCCACCTTATTCTTCCAACTCCTACTTTGAAATCCATCATATTTTTACCTCAATAATGCAAATGTTTGATTTTTGTTAAGAATTATAATGAACAATACTTTAAAATAACCTAAAAGCTAGCTATATTATGGTTTTCTTCTGCTTAAAAGCTTCATTTTCTCAATAATATGCTTTTAGAACAACTCAACCGAAAAAGTAAAAAATCTAATCATTAAAAGAATTTGCACCTTTTTACACTTTCTTTAAGATTGAGCATCTCATACATTATAAATCTTCTCCCAAGATTTAGATACGTTCTTGAGACCTTGACAATAGCATCAACATCACAATTGCATAATAATTTCATTTTTGTATTTTCACTAAACAAATATGAATAAGGATTTGAAACAAATTAAAGAAATCTTAGAAACAAACATAAGTGAAATTGTTAACAGAATATTACCTTGTGTCTTTCTTTAAAATTTGAATGCTAGAGAATGGAAGAACCAAATTCGGGCCTCACGAGCGTAGAATTTGGCATGACAACATGAGGCCACATTAACTTGCCATGAAAGAATATAACTATTTGATTTTGATTGGAATTCAAGCGGGCATTAGGTCATTTTAAAGCTGATTTAGCGAGGCATGTAATCGTTTCCGTTGAAGAAGTTAACGGAAGGGAATTTAGTAACGACGGACTCAATTAAATTTTTTTAGTAAGAGTATTTGATTAAAAAATGAATACAACATGTAGTTACGCCTATTTTTATCAGATAGATTTTAAGATAGCTTAAAAAGCTTGCCACTTGGGTGAAAAAAGCCTTCAACTGGCCTTGTTGGTATCATCCCATTGCCCTGTAACGTGAAAAGGGAAACCTTTGTTACATTAGATTTACTGGTATATAAAGAATTATATCTATACGATTTCCTTAGATTTATCTGATCCCTCCAGAAAATGGCTGCCCCAAGAAAATCCAGATCATAGTGAACTCTGTTCATTCATCAGTGCAGCAGCATTCCCATATATTTACCATCATCTCCTCACTCACTAACTTGGTCAAAGATGATCCTTCATATGCAAGGCTTTCCCATCATTGGTGCTTTGTATCATAGCTTTTTTACGTCCATATGCCACTAAACTAAGAGAATCGTGGTATCATTGGCAGTAGAACATATACATTTAAACTGCCCTCTTATTTATAACCATCTGATCTATTGGTATTACTTCCACATATTCTTTTCCTGCATGTCCATTACCCCTTTGCAAGTCCATTGCTGCTCAGTGTCCATTTACACTTCATAGTTCCCCGTTACTGCCCAAAAAGACAATTAACGCGTCCAAGAAAGACAGCCAAGACAAGCTCAAGATTGGAGATTTCCCGCTTTTGTACTGAGGGTACGTCGGAAGAATGAAGATTTGGTGCATCTGGACATCTGCAAGTGGCCACTATTGAATTAGGAGTGGCTCTGATATTATGATAAAACCGGCGGTAATTCCAACCTCAAACGCATTTTAAATGGATGGTACACTGTTCAAGCTCTATTGATCCCACAAATATACATTATTACGCAACAGCTGCAAGCCGAGACGGTTGTAACTTATAACAGATATCTGTCTCCATAAGGCTATATCCTGAGCTCTTGACCAATCGTCTTTGCTTCATCATCTCTCTTACTTGCCCAACTTGACTCCATCGTCCATCTTTAGCATATAGATTACAGATTAGCACATAATAACTGGCTTTATCAGGAAGTAACTCTAGCATTTTCCTGATAGCCACCTCTCCATAATCAAACCTTGAGTGAAGTTCACATCCATGCAGAAATGCTCCAAACACATGAACATCTGGTTGAACTGGCATGTCCTCAATGAAATTTAGGGCTTCATCAAGCCTGCCTGATCGTGCTAATAAATCAACCATACATGCACAATGCTTCATTGAAGGCACAAAGTTATAGTCCTTGCACATCAAAACAAAATGTTTCCAACCCTCCTCGACCATCCCTGCATGGCTACAAGCAGATAAGATGTTCGTGAAGATCACTTCATTGGGTTCCAATTTCTCCTTTATCATGTCATCCAAAAGTGCAAGGGACTCATTAACATCTCCTTGAACTCCATACCCACCAATCATTGCACTCCAAGTGACTATGCTCTTCTCTTCCATACCATCAAAAACTAACCGAGCAGATCTAACATCTCCACACTTTGAATAAAAGGTCAAAAGTGCAGTGCCAACTTTAACATTACAGTACAATTTCCCTCTCTTTACAGAGTAGGCATGCAGGGAAGAACCAGCATAAAAGGCAGCTAGGGAAGCACATGCTAATAAGATACTTACAAGCGTCACTTCATCAGGCAATACAGATTCCATTCTCATTTGATGAAACAATTCAAGGGCTTCGTATGCAGATCCATTGTTGGAATACCCGGATATAATTGAATTCCAGGCCACCACATCCTTGTCTAAAACCGTCTCAAATAAGTAACGAGCACTTTCATTCCTATTGCATTTTGAGTACATGTCCACCAGAGCATTTATGATTGTCGGTTCCTCCAACCCAAGCTTAATACCAAGACCATGAACAGACATCCCTAAACTCAAGTTTCCCAACTGTGAGCATACTGAAAGTACGCTTAAAAGAGTAACATTATTAGGCCACATCCCAATCCATTTCTGGTCCATGAACAAATTTAAAGCCTCCTCGGGGCAGCCATTTTGGGCGTACCCTGCAATCATAGTGGTCCATGACACAGGATCCATACAGAGCATCTCATCAAACAGAAATCTGGCATCCTTGACAACTCCACATTTTGCATACATGTCTAAAAGAGCTGTAATCAAATGGGAATTGATTTTTACACCAGTCTTAATTAGATACCCATGAATCCATTTTCCTTGATGCAAGGCTCCCAACTTTGTACAGGCAGAAACTAAACTTACTAACGTGAAATGATTACCCCCAACCAACCCTTCTCTCATTCTATTAAACAAAACCAATCCTTCATGAGGGCAATCATTCTGCACATACCCCACAATCATTGAAGTCCACAAAACCACATTTCTGTCATCATTTTCTTCAAACACACAACGAGAACACTCGATCATTCCGCACTTTGCATACATGTCCACTAGACCAGTCAAAACAAAACTATCAGGATTCCTTGCCTTGACAATTTCACAGTGCACTTTCCTCCCAACATCAAGATCCCGCCTTTCACTAGTAGCCTTTAGCACAACCGAGAAAACAACATTATCTGCCTCATTCGTAAACATTCTCATGCGGGCATATAATCCAATCACATCCTCATGCAAGTCGTTCAGAAAATAGCATCTCATCATCACTTTCCACAAGTAAAAATCGGGGTCAGGTATTCTATCAAACACTGAGCGGGCAAGGCCAATGTGCCCAAACAAACCATACAAGCTAACCAATTTGGTGCTGCAAAAAAGATCACCACTGAGGCCGTGAACGATGAAAAGGCCGTGAACTTTCTTGAGAGAACGGGTACTCCTGCAAAGATGGAGCAGATTAAGAACTGGGTTTGTATATATGTTGTGTAAAGTGGCCATCGTTTGGTGAAGCTCATGAGGGAGGTCTATGACAAAAGGTAGCGGATGGGTCACACTCACATAGCAAAGATTTCTCCACTGACAACGAAAGGGTTTCTTGCAAATATGCCCATGTAACAGGGAGATTAACCTGGGCATATCTTCTCGTACTTTCCCGAACAATCCCTTGTGTCTGTTTCGAAGTTTCCTCAAGAGCTAAAGAAAACAATAGAGTTTCTGTTAATGTTAAAGAGGTAAAAGAGAAGATACAGCTAACTGACGAACATCAAATTTTCTTGTATATATTATGGTGTCAAAGGTAATGCAAAAAGAATGAATATATTTTTGTTAAGACTTGTGAGTAAAATACAAAGAACTATTTCTTGATTGATTTTTAGTAAAACATACAAATACAATACTTCTTCTTCCTCTATTTTTTGTTTTTGTTTTTGTTTTGATAAACATGGAATATCGTAATTTTATTAAGTGAAATACTGGATCCTTTGTGTTCTCTGATAGATTATATAATAAATTTTACAATCTATCTTAGAACTTACCAAGTTTTGTCCGGATATGATGATTGGTGTTGGTGGGAGGCCCACCCACAATGGTCCAAACTATTGACCATAAACACACACACCCACCTTTAGAAGAATAGTAATAGGAAACCGCACGGATAGCTCGGTTGGCAATCTAGCAAGATAATTTGGGAAAAAAATCAAGGTTTGATTTCCGGTAACGAGAGTATATGGGCTGCTCTACTAGGTGATCCACCGAGATCAGATTCAGATCGTGGTTTACTCCCTCACCATCTAGTCAGATCCGAGTGTAGAGGCAGCTGGAGTAGCTGATTTTCCCTCTTGGGATAAAGAATAGTAATAGGAGAAATCCGGAAGCTGACGCTCACCACTAAAAGAGCGTAGGCCAATGGCGACGAGGGAGGTCAAGTGAAGGAAAAGGACCTAGTCCAAGTCAAGTTGCTGATTGGAGGAAAGAGTACAACTGATTGGAATTGGAATGGAAGCAAAAAAGAGATTGGACTGGTTTGTGGACCCCACTCTGTTTCTCAATTCCTGACACCGACACCTGCCGTACAAAGGATACATCTTCTCTTTGCCTCTCTCACGCTCTCTGTACTGCTCGTGCATCCCTTTTTCTTCCCATGAATATGAATTAAGAAACATATTTTGTTTGCTTGCTTGTTATGGAGTTTTAGGGTTTAAGATGGAATATGACAACAGTCAAAACGACAAATTTGGGCAGAGTGGAGGACGTAGACTGACATTGCTGCAGAACTAAATGGGACAAGCAAACAAAGAAGCATTGCTCATCTACACAAAGAAGCAATGCTCATGTTGTCAACTCTTCATAATTCCTAAGCTAACCAGGCAAATGATACACAATGTACAACTCCGATAATGGACATGGCCAGTGGCATCAAAAATTTCTATTGCACAGGACATGAGTGCATCTTTTGCCATCAATAACAATGACCGGACCAAATCGTGCATTCTTAGTAACTGCATTCATTATGAGAAGCAAAAGCTTCTCATGTTTTTGGTGACCTGTCTCTTCGAGTCAACTCAAGCAACTTACACCAAAAAAAAAAAAAAAAGAGGTATCCAGGATCACAACAATTCACTCCTATAGTAGAAGTTGGACATTGCATACATGGCTCAAGGAATTTTGTTTAGAATATATCCCAGAAGAAATCAAGCCAGCATTATATAGCGACAATACGAAGTTTGTAATGATCCAAAGACTAATAATAACAGGGACCCGGATTGTGGGCCAAGAAACATCCAGGGTGTTCCCGACAGCTCACGACCACCTCAATGCCTAAAGCCATGGAAATAAACGCCTGCTTCCATCTATAGAAATCTCAGTTGAATGATCGATCAGTCAAAGCCTCTCCTCGTTATTAAGTTAAAGTGACCACAGGAGGATTACCTGCAGGGCATCTTTGTCGACGGGGGCGTCTGGTTGTCTTCCCCCACCCTGTTAGGCGTCTATCCTCCAGTCCCACTTCAATGTTATTAAGTTGCTGTATAAGAGGAGTGCAAGGCTGGATTGCTGTAACATCAGGAGTGGGGCAAGTCATTAAGCGCCTCCTCCCCCTTGCACCTCCACTTCTAGTAGAATTCCTTCTCATTAACCCTGAATGCCACTGATGGCCTGTTGCTTTCATCAACCATCCAAATATCTGAATATCTTCTGTTACCTCGTGCCTTGACAGAGAAGCAAGGCTAGGAAGAATGTCTCTTTGGAAGTCTCTTCGCTGCCTTCCTCTTCTTGCCTGGCCCTTTCGTGTTCGAGTTGGTGGTGTGGTTGTACCTGTTTCTTTGAAATTCAGGTTTTCTGGAACCAGAGGTTTGGGCGTATAGTCTTCTTCCGTAGTTTCTATAAGATTCAAGGTCATGGACTCAAAATAGTCAATAGCCTCTGGAGATGATCTCTCATTGTCTCCACCATCTTTGGCCCTCAAGGTGGCTTGAATCTTGCTCTTTCGATCATCTCCACAAGAGAGTGCAATCTCCGCAAACCATTCAAGAGTGTCTGGATTTGTCATAGAAGCTTCTGATGGAGTAACAGTTGTGTCATTGAAACCATTGCAGTAACTAGACACAGAGATGGCAACTATTGCCTCAACAGCCACTCTTACAAGTTCATCCAATGGGCTTGCAGCTTTGTACTGATTTAACTGTGAAGATGTTCCCTGCACATTTTCTAGACATTCTTCTCCAAAATGGACATCTTCCTCAGTGTCAAGAACTGCAGGAGCCTCTAGGTCTATGCCTGAAACAATCTTTGCATTAGACCCTGGAACAGAAGGTATCAAAGAAGCTTCCTCCTCACTCATACAAGAATTCAGATCAATCTCATGTCTCAAATTGCCAAGTTTAGCATCAGATTCCCTTTCAGGAAGCAAGCCTTCTGCTGCAGCTTGTTGACCTAGTTGAGGAACAGCTGGATCACAAGGCAAGTTAATATCAAGAACTGTGAGTTTCCTCTTATTTTCTATTTCTCCCTCTAATGGCTGGGGATGAGACACAGAAGAAGAGGTCAAAGAAAATGACTCATTCTTGGAAGCGGTAGACTTCTCAAAAATTGGAAATCCAAGAAGTTTATTGCAACTTGGGGAGTTGCTCATTTTAGCAACATTTGAGCATGACGTTGATTTCAAGTTCTGCAGAATAATTTGATTGGGACCCTTGCTAGTTTCATTTGCAGCTAACAACTGATCAACAGCAGATTGCAAGGAACTGGTTCGTCTTGTCTCTACATCCAGCCTTGCATCAGTAACCTCATTCCGACAAGCAGACTTAGCTCTTAACCAAGGCAAAGTCTCAGGATTGTCATCAGGAATTCTTTCTATGTCTATGAGCTCATGATTATACTGGAGATTAGGTCTGTTGGAAGAACTATTTGAAGGAATCACATTCAAGTTCACATCTTTTACAGACTTCAAGTTTTTGCAATTTGAACTGCTATAAAACTTCGCTGAGCTATGGTTGATGAACTGTTCAGAGGCTAAGTTGTTTGCAGCACGGCAGTGCAAATAGTCATAGTTGCAAGAAGGAGGGCAACTGGGTAGTTCTTTGGACCATGATGAAGACCCATGGTACAATCCATTTTGCTTAGGCATTTCATTTTGGAAGCTAGGGATGCATGCAGCATTGCTGCAATGATTCCAACGCTCTGCAAAAATCCCTTGAGCATGAGACGATGATGGAGAACCACTCAAGGTTGCAGAAGTGTTCAAATGTCTGTGTGTCTGAACCTGGTTTATACTCCCACTAGGCCTATCCCAAGGAGAAACAGAGTGAGACCAGGACTTTCCCAAATTGAGTGAGGCAGTACGGCATGAACTGTGTAAATGGGAAGTAATGAATGATTCTGGGAGGTTAGTATTTGACTTCTCACGATTTCTTTCAGAGAGTTCTGAACCATTAACTAGTCTTTGTCTCCACTTATCTACCTTACTATCATCAGCTTGAAAGAACTTTGACTGCTCCTGAGTTTTATTGAACAGAATTTGCCCTGGGTGGGAAGACGCACCCAATTTTTCATGTTCAAGACATTGAGAAACAGACTTCAGGCTGCTTTTGCCATTGTCTACAAAAGAGGGAAAATAAAAAAGATAGAAACAAGTGGCCATTAGAACAGATGGAACAATTGTAACAGGCTATGTCAAATTGTTGAACTGTATTTGGAGTATCAATAATCATAAGCTAATATAAAAAAAGAGTATAATTGCCAATCTGAAAGTGTAAATAGTCACAGATTGCTTTGCTTGTCAACTAAGGCATCTTTAATTTCACCACTAGCATAAATTTCCTTCAATTTCATAACTTGAAAGTTATTCACTTAATCCTCTATCCTGTTGCTACAAGTTACATACACTACAGATTAAAAGTTTGCAAGTTCCAAGGCCTTATGCAACAACCAAAAAGATGGAAATGATAACTTCCAGACAAGGCCTCACCTGCACCAAACATGTGTGTAAACCAGCATTTTTCATTTGGGTCATTTTGCGAAATTGAACTATTGAAAGTTCCATTCTCACAACCATGGCATACATTGGGCGGCATATCCTTGGAAATACCAACAGATTGTGACTCTAGCTTAGCAGCCTCCTCATGCCTTTGAAGCTCCCCACGAGAAGTGGTAGAAACTAGAAGATTAACATATGGAGAAGCATGAGTCTCCTCAACCTCAACAGGTTCATTTAAGTCAGCCACATTACTTTTATTCCTTACAAATGATTTTGATGGAAAGGTATCCCCTTGGAAACCATTCTTCACACCATCACCAGGAAACAAATCTTTTCCACTCTCAGATGCTATTTTATGATACTTACTGGACAGATAACTTGGAATGCCAGATAAATTATCATCCCTCAACTGTTCTCTTTCGTCTTTGTCAATGTACTCATCAGCTGGAAGTTGAAGGTCGAACATCTTTTTCCTCGCCTTTGTCGGTCTGATCTCCAAGATCTCCACATCCTTTGAAGAACCTCCATTTTGTGATGGCCAGGGACTAATTTGTATACTGCTACCTTTCATAGAACTCAATGGAGAATGACTGTCATCAATGCCTGAAGTAGATGTTCTAGCACTCACAGAATTTCCCAAAGGAAAGCTAGGTATATGCCATTTCCTACCATCTTCACATGTAATTTGAGAAACCAAGGGGCTTGATAATGGTCCTTCGAAATGAATACAGTTCCTATGTAGTTCTTTCCTTTTAGCTTCAGCCATCAAGTCCCTCTGTATGTTGTACAGGCGGTGTAGTTCACACAGCTAGATTAAATACAACGTGGCAAAACACAAAATTTTGTTTAGGGGCCTAGCAAAAATTGAATGTCTTATTTCCAAAAATAAAATGAATGGCTTGCACTAGGGTTTGATTGGCCTATAAATATGAAGGCACATCAGATTAGCAGATCAAAAAGGAAACTGAAAACCCTTAATACCTGGTTCTTGAATGTTGCCTCATGCTCAAGCATTGTTTGTTTCAGCACATCCCTGTCATACCCCCGATATGTGTCTGTAACAACCCTTGGCAAGAAACCATTGTAACATTGCCCATTTACAAAGCTTTTACCTCCATAGTAGAGGGGCCAGTTACAACTGTTAGAATCCTCAGTTAGATCCTTCATAGAGAAATGTCGTTGAAAGTAACTATCACAATGCACTTTTGTTCCCATTCCTGCAATCAATCAAAGAATTTACATGAAACTTAACTGCAAACCAAGCTAAATCAACCAATTCATTTCAAGCATTTAAATTTTAATCCTAGCTGAAGTTTTATGTACGGGTTTCTGACTACAAATAAAGAACAAAGAACTGTTTGAATCAACTCTCAATCATTCATATCTAGTATCTATGCTCTAAACAACAAAGAAGCAACCAAAACCCTAAATGAAAATAACACTGCAGGGCACTTGAAGGTTGATTCACAAGCACAGTCATCCCTCTTCTAGCTTACTTTTGCCCAAGTACATTTTTCATAGTGAAACGAAGTTTAATGCATCTGAATGAGGGATAGATCAATTAGAGAAGTTAAACCAATACTCAATGAAGACTCAGTTAAGCATGAAAAATATTCAGCCATCTCAAGATCAGCCTTAGTGTTCCAGAGTTCTTGAAAACTAGATGCCCAACCTTTTTTTCCCAATTAAGTATTGAAATTGTGAGAGTGGCAAATCTAATGTTCTTAGTCTCCTACTGAAATAGACATAATGTTATCTTCTTCACTTGACAGCATTTATAACTTTTGAAATAAAAAAGAATTCACCACAAAGCATTTTTTAAGGAATCAATTCACCATATTCTAAAGCCTTTACTGGTGGAGAATCAGAAGTATCATCAATCTTCAAGGATGAATCTTTATAGGATTGTGTTCAATAGTAAGTCTCTTCAATCTAAGCTAAAATGTATGCAACATTTAGGTAGAAATATAGGATTGTATTCAGTGGTAAGTCTCTTCAATCTAAGCAAAATGAATGCAACATTTAGGCAGAAGTATAACATCTTCCTGCCATTGTCCTGTAGCTATAATCTCAGCTAACATAGTTAAAAGTAAATGTAAGATTAGAAGCATGTTACCAAGTTATAGAAGCAAGACAACATCAATTATCACCACAATCTCTTAAAAGCTCCAATAAACGATAGATTGATACTGTACTTCCAAGAAACGCCAGATGGAGTGTTATGGATGATTGAAAGACAAAGGAAACGTAATCGAACCGACTGAACAGCCAGGAAAAATCATCGCATACTCTCCCCCAATCATCCTAATGAAAAATTAAGACTGTACGAGTCTTAAAAACGAATAGAATAGATCTCATAGGCCTACCATCTAAACAAAGAAAATTTATCAGAAATCAGCAGAACTTAGCATACACAATTCGTAATATCATAAGAACCATTACAAAAATAAAAGTTAATCTAATTGTGCTCAATGGAAATGAAAAATGCGGTGAAGCAAATATGTGCAATTACTAACCAGAAAGCAAGCCAGAATGGAACTGTAACTTGATCGCAAAAAGCGACAAATTAATTAAAAAAAAAAGTTTGGAACTCAGTGAACAAGCAGAGAATTAAAAAGATTACAAAGAGCATAAGACCCATTAAAAAATCTCTAAAAATGAAAAAATAAAAAGTAAGATTAACCACGAAGTAAAAAATAAATATTACCTCAGACCCACATTCTCTTATCTCCGTTTCGTCAAGAAGCCCCCAGGGATTCAATCATTTAACAGCTAGTTTCAGATCCAAGGACAAAATTCAAAAAGTTTCGGAGGATTGCCAGTACACAGAAAACACAGACAAAATAAGCTAAAAAAAACACCGGCACCGCATTAAACAACAAGGTGGGTGTTATTCCAACTCCATTCAAAGCGCTCAGATCGTCTCCTAATCGAACAAGAAGGGATTTTGATCTGTTGGGGCCACTCTACGTCTCTACCCTTCACACCAGCAACGAAAAGGGTAAAACAAGGAGAGAATGGAGGTTTATAATAGAGAGAGAAAGATTGTAATTTTATTAATGTTATGTTGAGAGAGAAAGAGTGAGAGAGATCCCAGATAAGAAATCTTCACACAAACAAACGACCTTCTATGAACAGTGACATGAAATTCGTCAACATCCCGTCTGTTTTTATTCTCAGACTTTTCTCTTTTATCTTTTTGTTGCCATACTACATATATAGTACCACTACTCATTTGGTTCGTATTTCGTTTCTGGGTGTGGTTTTTTAGGATTTGATAAAATAGAAGTGGGCATTTTCTAGATTCTCCCCACCTTCCTTGCTTTTTTTCAAAGAAATTAATCAACCAATTACTGTATGCACATCAGTATCTAATTTACTCTAATCTTTTAAGAAATTTATATTTATATTATTACTATAATTCTTAAGAGGCGGTTGATTAGTTAGTTAGTATGAGCAAAAATGCTTCGTAATACATTATAATTACATAAAAACAGTTTTTTTCCAATCTTTAGTCAAAACAATGATCATCCCTTTTTATCTTTATCATAGGTAGGTTAGAATCTTTTCAAATGATGTAGTGCTACAGACTCATACATGTACGAATCACCTGGTATTTATTTATTTAGTACAAAGGTAATGCAACTGAATTATTTTATTTTTACGAATAGGTCATTCATTTGTAGGAGGCAAAGTTCTAATCAATTTTGTTAATGTATTTCTATTTCCATTTGAGTTGGGTAAAGCAGCAAACAATTGGTGGGTCCAGAAACTGTTCGGAGGATGAGGTTTTGGGTTAAATTATAAAATGCCCCTTCCAAGGTGGGTTAGACTGACGAGATTGGATTTTCTTTTCTTTCCGATCTCATTCTTCTCTTGGCAGCAACATCAAAGATCTCATCAGCTCAAATTGGAATGTTTAATGGGTTATTAAAAACTAATCACCTTTTTATTACAAAAGAGTAGATAGCCAGTTGGGCAATCATCTTCTTCTTTTTTTACGATTGAGCAAGAGAATCATGGAAGGAAAACCCACGCCCACCACAGAAAGGAAAAGGCAAAAGACGAGAAAGCACTTCTTTTCTTTATAAAAGTATTAACAAAACATACATTTTTACTTCTAACCCGTAGTCATAAAAAAAAAATAGCTTACAGAAATGTATTCTGGATAGTTTCCTTTCTTAGCTTTATGTTTTCTTTGGTTTTTTATAACTAGGTAAATATTTTTACACCAATTCCAATGCAGGCAGAAAATACAGTAGAAGTTGTGATTTGTGAAAAAAGAAAAGATGATGTGGACTTACTTCCGAATCTAACGTGGGAAAGGGATGGTTACATCTTTAACCACTATTCCATGCAAGACATTCAAGTCCTCTCATCAGCTCCAAATCACATAACCACAAGAGTCCCACCCTATAGTATAGTAGGTGCATTGTGAAACTTGAGAGGAACTCAACCGATGTCCTCAAGTCCAAAAAGCTTTGCCCTGGCAAGAGGAGGCAAAAACAAGGTTCACATATTTGCAGATAGATTCGTTTGTCTCTGGTGCTTGTAGTCCTTTCTACTTAAGCAAATACGACTACGGAATACGTTGCCTCGTACGAGTTTGTTGTATAGTGAACTGAAAAGAAATACGTGGATCGATGAAGTCAATTAGAAAGTTCACCTTAACTTAATGTATTCACATACGGAAGCCATAATGTTAGTAATTGTGTTTATATTTTAACAAAATCTTATGTAGAAAGTTTCAGTAAAATTTAAATTAAACGCACTATACTCCATTTTGTTTTTATTCATTATCTTTTGATTAGGGTCGTTGACCTATATTTTCATTGGTTAACACTATTAGTGATGAGTTAGAAGCTCACATCAAAGTTTACTTTTTTTATTACAAAATTCAAGAAGGGAAGGTGCATGTTTCACTTATAAACCTTAAGCTTGTTGATCAAAGAAGCTTAATTACTAACATGAAACTAAGTGTTGAGTTTGGAGTCAAAAGAACCTATGCAAGCGCAGGATGACCGCTGCTGCCGCCTGGGCGCTACCACATTAAGGGTACAGATAGGGGCTGTCAAAGAATCGGTTGTCATAAAGGTTAGTGGACTGGTTAATATGTGACATGTCACGATCAACTAATAAATCCAAAAAAAGTGAAGATAGGACTTTGCCTTTTATAGAATTTATTCGATTCGAGAAAAATTAATTTAAATATAAATAATTTTAAAATATTATCTTATAATTAAGATCTTCCTATAATATCTCATAAAAACAAAACAAAAAAATTGCGAATAACACCTGTGGCAAGTTGCGAGTCAACCAAGTTTTAATCATTTTTTAGACTCAGGAAGAGATATTTGTTATCTTTTGTGAAAAGTTAGACTTAAAAGGTCGTCCCCGAAAACCTCCACTCGTCACTATCGGGAAAAATATGTGAGGGTTACGCTTACGGAGGGAGGAAAGATTTAGGTTAAGCAGAGGATCGGTCCCACTGTGAAGGGGTTTTTACGAGACATTTTTGAAGTTGACTGACTTTGAATGTAATGTGAACCGTTTGATTTTGGTTTCATGATGCAATCATTTCACTTTGGACATGCTCTTTTTTACGTGCATTACATTTTTACCAGGATTCTATCGCAAGATATGTTAATAAAGCTGACAGCACTCCAATGGTATCTCACTCATAACATAACAGTATGACTTTGATCTTCTAACTTTTACAACTTTGAAAGCTGGACTACATTTTATTTCCAACCTCCACTTTATTGCTTTCACATAATTAGCTTATTAGATATTAAGAAAAGCATTATTAATAATAATAATACGCAATCCTATTAATTAGACTTAAGTTTGATCATAGGAGAATGCTAGCTATTACACGGCTTTCTTAACAAATCATGTCGTTTATATGCCATTACATTATTATCTTTTCCTCTTACATTTAAAGTCAGATTCAAAATCACTATGTGTGAAATTGATTTATAGAACGGGCCTAATGAAAAATATTGTACGACTAACAAAATATATTTTGCAGGTTCACGTTTTGCAGCAGATTAAGATGACTCATCAGTATAGTTCCCAGCACCATTCCTTTGGACTTGGACTCGTTGACGCCGAATAGGAAGTCGTTGGCAGCTGTTGCAGGATCCGTTTTACATTTGTCCCTTGGTCTCCAATAAAAAAATAAATGTATAGCCCCAAAGGTAGATGTCCTGAAATGGGAACTTTCCAATAAAAGGATGTGAAACATCACGCCAAGTTTGTGTTATATACTCAGACTAGATTAAGACCACAAAAAAAAGTTTCTGATTCACGAACTGGTCAGTGTTATACGCAGACAGCAAAGTCAGGAAATTAGTCCATACACGGACCATGGCTTGCGTTGTATATTAATTGATGTACTAATTAAGGTGGGGTTTGCTTGTACACAAAATCATTGTCAATAAGTGGACATATCAGTTATTGTTAGATAACCTAAGTTGTCACTTACGGAATAGCTCAAAGTGATGCCATAGAAAGACACCCATTAGTTCCTTTTTCTTACTCATCAGACAGATAATGCTCTAGCAGTATCTGGTTTATCTGGTTCTCAGGACAGATACCTAGAATGAAACAATTGCTAAGATCCCTGTAAGGAAATTGTAGGACACACTAATTAGGAGGTCGTAGTCAAATTAAGTCATGATCCACGACTCGGGTCAATATATTGCCATGATAGTTTACCAGCAGATGGCTGTTCCCACGATGCTAGTTAATCAGAATTTAGTTAGTTGATAAACTGCTATTTAGTAGTGTTTTTATTATAAGGTTTAGGTTACTGTATTGAGGTGCATAGGATCATAGGAGGCAAAATGTGGGTTAAAGCACATAAAATCCGATTACCGTGTTATAAGGCTTAGGTTACTGTTTTGAGGAGCATAGGATCGTAGGAGGCAAACTGTGGGTTAAAGCACATAAAATCCGATTACCGTGTTATAACTCTCATCTAACATTTATGTAGGGTTTAAAAACACCTTCTGTTCCGGGTTAAAGCACCAATGGTAAAACCATAAGGAATACCTTCCTACAGCACTGACACCACTTAATCTCAAGTAGTTAGTTTCCCGACAAGACTGGGCTCAGAGATTTATGGAATTCTGAAACGCAACAAGGCTTAAATCTCAAATGCCTGACTAGATCAGTCTCCAGAAGTGATTCCTGAAAAGAGTTTATATTTCCAACAATTTTGCTTCTTTTCTTTTGCAAATTTCTCGTAGATACGAAGATTTTGAGTTTTTATCAAAACCCACAAGAGGTAGGAGAATTAATTTTTGTTTTAAATGTAGGAGAATTAAAATTTCTTAATTACAAAATGGAGATAGGAATAGCTTCGAGTTATTTTCTAGTGTTACTGTTCCCTCTGCACTTCTCATTTATTTTAAGCTAGAATGCCAACTATAAAATAATCCCCAAAATACGGCATTCATATATAGTGGATCAAAACACTATAATACAATTTGCGGTGGGTTTGTTCAGCACATTAGAAGAGGTTCGCTACTAATTGCAAAACTCTAGAGAGTCCAATCAGGATTCACTCTAGCTTAGACACTGAATTATAGAAGAGTTATCATAGAAGTGGATTCTTTAAAAGTTATAAACATCCTGTCCTCATCTAATACAACTTAATTTGATGAGAATTATTTTGGTAACAAATATTTGTAGATTAATCCAACAAGATTGGGAGGTGCATTTTCGGCCCGTACATCACGAAAGGAACTAGTGTGTTAATAATCTAGTCTCAATCGCAAACCTAGCCAGTCCAGGACTACATTTTCACCAAGAGCCTCCGATGACAGTAATAGAGCTCATTTACCAAGACATGCAAGGAGTGTTGTACCGTAGAACAATGCGTTAGTTAGCTTGTATTTTGGCTTTTGACTTTTGACTTTTTCCTTTGTAAAAAAAAAACACTATAATACACACTGCCTGAGGACAAAATAGGCATTCTCTATATCTCATTTTATTCGTACATGCAACTATCCTCGAGGACCTCGATGCACGCTGGCGAAAATTCTCCTCTCTTTGTAGCGCCCCGCTCCCGCCGACCCGAACTCGACACCGAGAGGGATGTCCGAGCTCGTGCCCGCACGAGCGGCATGC
>JANKYE010000004.1:12590593-12601070 GCA_032467995.1 Erythroxylum dillonii | reverse complement strand
AAAATATTACAATTTTATCATATAATACACCACCACCAACAACAACATCTAGTTGAAATCTTGCTAAGGCACGAGATCTGGGGAAGTCTAATAGTACGAACCTTACTCTTATTTAGTAGAGAAGTTATTTTCAAATGACCCATATGAAAAAATAAAAATAATAAATACTAATTTAATTTAATTTAAATTAAAAGTAATAAAATAAAATATATTAAAAAAGAAAATAAAAATAAAAATAAACAAAATAAATAAACAAATACATACAGGACTCTCTAATTATTACAATTTATAACAAAAGTTCTGCCGAGGAAACAATCAACTAAAAGTAAAATTTGAAACAAAAACATTTACAATTATATTTATATTGCATATATCGAATATTACATATACATCAAATATAAGTGAAATTAAAATAAAAGGAAAAATAAAAACTTGGAACTTCATTTTATCGAACACTCACTCAAATCGCATTGTCCAAATTTTTATTTGATACAAAATCTTCATTATTTAGAAGAGTCTAATTATCAACGTCATTCAAATTTATTACATTAAATAACATATCAATACTTTTTCATTCAAGATTATCCTCCTAAGTCACTTTTATCTATCAAGCCCAATTCCTTAAAAAGCAAATCCACTAAAATATCGATTTGATCAAGGCAAATTGAATCCACATAATTACTTATTCTATTAAGATTCTTAGTAAACAAAAAATTAAATTATTAAGAAATTACAAAAAATTATATCCAACTCAATAATGATAATAACATACATTTCCTAAAACTTTAATTGTATTGAACAAAGACTAAGTTGTTCAATCTTTTGTATTTCAATCTATTCTTTTTTTTATGGATGAAATTAAATATGCTCCAATTCCTTTCACGCCTTTCTGCAATCATATATTGAATTAAAATTCAAATAGAAAAACTTTTTAATTATGAAATACTACTACCAAATTGATCCCATCAAGCAACTGTAAGATAACAAAAGTAGCATTATAAACAAAATAAATTGAGGATTAATTTCCAACAAGTAACTAAAGTGAAAAAAAACCTGGATTAAGTTTGTCTCTTTGACGAATAACAATTGACATCCCAAAATTACCAGGAGCATCCTTGTAAATCTTTATATGTGAGCTTAAGATGTCTTGCATCATCTCATAGGTAATAATTATTGTAATAGTTAATAGCATTTTTCTATTAGTCTTAGCTTTCTTTGTAAAACTTCGTCTGAAATAGAAACTATGATTCAAAAATGCCTTAACTGTAAATAATAGAGAGTAAAGTTGCTTTTCTCATCTCTCATTGAAGACTGCAAGATAAAGTGTGTACAAAGAAGACTTACTTTTCAAATTGGCTTTGATTGTTTCCTTCCCCCTTTCTATAACATTATAAAAATAAATTATTATTATTTTCTCATTACTATCAGCTAGATTAAGTATTCTCATCAAAAGCTCACAAACTCGAATGAAAAATTGACATTGGGACCAAAATCCATTATTTTCAAATATAATTCTAAAAATTTCCAATCTACCATTAGACCTAACATGTAGAAATGCAACTCACTTATTACTTATAAAAATTTACCTCAACTTGTTCTTTATCAGAACAAAACACTGAAAAGATAATAAATTATTTCCAAATCTTGTAATAGCAGGACGATACAAATTCTTACCATTAGTGAAATCCTTTCTTATTAAATTCAAGACCCAAGCATGAATATAGATGAACTTAGTCACCTTTTCTGCTTTCTACACAATCTCATTAATAATAGGAAAATACTTAGCATCTCCTATATTTTATAACATCAAGTTAATGCAATGTGCAGCATAAGGATTCTAATAAAAATAATTATACTTGTTTTACAATCTTCTTCTAACTGCTTTATAAGCAAAATTTCATTCACAACTTCATTAAATATTTGAAGCATAGTATTAACATTCTTAATAAGGCCAGATGCATCAATAGACTTCAAAAATTTGTTCCCTTTACAAAATAAACCAAAAAATAATAATAATAGGCTCATATCTTCTATTTATCCAACTATTACACATGATTGAACACCCATAAGTAGCCCAAGTCATTCTTCTTTCATCCAAATGATTTTTTATTTCATAAACAAAGCTACTAAGAAGTTTACCTTTGTAGTTATCAATAGAAAGTGTTTTGTATCTTAGACCGTAGGAGGTAATAACATTCACTATAGACTGATAATAATAAGATTGAGCAACATTGAATGTTATACTTGAATCATATACCATCTAGCCATTGCCATGTCCATATTATGAGCTACTTCTTTAGATTGTAAGGCACTACAGATTGAAGGCTAAGCTCCAAGAGTTGTTCATAGTGCAAACAACTTAGACATTTGTCTTCTTCTTTTCCTAACATTAGGTGAAATTTTCCTTCCTGTTGGGTAGGAATACTATCACCTTTAATATCCTCATTATCATCTTGAACACCAACAAAAGAACTTCCACTGCCTATTTCATAGTTTAATCTTTGCCTTCTATCTTTCTCATGTTGATTCCTTTCAAGCAAAGTCTTTGTTTGCCATTTCACATCATCACTCACTTTCTTACAAGGCTCCATATCATCTTTGATTCTAGTTAAATGCTTCTTTAATCTAATAATTCACCCACCTTTCAAATTCTTGTTACAATACAAATAAATAGGATGGTTCTTCATTTTAGGAACTAATCTAACATGAGCCTAAGCGGGATTATCGAATCTTCCTATACTTAAGCGACTGAATTATTGGGTATTCTTGAACTTACCTCCATTTATCTGTAAAAATAAATGAAGCCATATATTAAAATTAACTTAATAACTTCGTATCAAAATCAAGCTGTGTATAATAACATGAAGTAATAGAGCAATAACCATTTCTCAATAATCATATGATATATATGTGCAGGTGACCTTTATAAACTTATATAAATGATTCCTTAAGAAAAATTGATAATTAAGCACATTCTATATAAGAAATCCTCATGTTTCTTAACTCAAACTTCAAATATATACATTGATTGCTACACTATCACAATTATAATAAATTTTATGTGATTGTATAATTTAAACATAAAGTCATTACTCACAACTATAACTCATTTTGTGTAATTAAATAATTATACCATAAATTCACAATTATAACCATCACAATTGTAACTCATTTTGAGTGATTACATAATTTAATCTTAAACTTGTGAGTTCTATAACTCAATTTGACCAATCATATAATTCAATCATAAATTCATAAATGTAACTCATTTTGTGTGATTATATGATTCAAGCATAAACTCACATCTATAACTTGTTTTGTATGATTATATAAATTTGTAACAATAACTCTTTTTGTATGATTACATAATTTAACTATAAACTCATAATTGTAACTCATTTCTTACGATTATATCTATCATAAACTTACATTTTAAACTTAATTTGTGTAATCATGTAATCCAACCTAAATTAACTAACCCATTTTGCATATTACAAAATTGATTTATAATATATAATCCAAATTATAATAAGACCATAATATTTCTCAAATTTCAAACAATAACACAAAAACTTAAATTTTGTATTGAATGATTGAATCCCTAATTTCTAAAATCTATACAACACAAATGACAAAACACATCCAAAATTCCAAATTCCAAATAATGTACTATATAGAATCCTTAATCTCATTCCTGAATTTCCAAAATTTAGACAAAACAAACACATCTATCCATTATAGCATCTAGCTATATGTTATCCTCAATTTCGAAAATAATAAATCTAAACTCACAACTATAAGTCATTCATACACACAACACTACTCAATTAATTCAACACTCAACACGCAACATAACACCACATAAATCAACCAATCAATCCTTAAACACATTGCATATAGTTCAATTGTTCATGGTTGATTTGCATTTTGCAACCTTGGGGCTTGAATTTTGTAACTCCACTCAATGTAGGTGAGGCTGAAGCGACCGTGGTGGAGAGACTGCGAGAGAGGGTGAGGTGACTGCATAAGTGAGAGAGAGTGAGGCGAGGCAAATAGGCGACTGCAGTTTGCAGGTGAAAGAGTATGAGAAGAGGTGACTATGGTTGTGATCATGACGTAGGCAATTGTGGTGTAGGCGAGTACAATGTAACGGAGAAGTGAGATATTAAGATGAGGGGTAGAGTGAGAGGTTAAGAGGTGAGAGTAGAAGTAGAGGTGTAGGGAGCTGGGGGCTGGGGGCGAGGGTAGGTGGGTAGGTTTAGCTGTTTAGGATTATGTTTTAAAAAAATTATAATTTAGTCAAAAAAATTTTAAAAACTACAATTTAATCTAATAAATGGCCGATATTTCGATACTGGTTGTTACCAACTCAAGATACAAAATTGCTCCATTGGCTTAAGGTAGAGAAATCAACTTTAGTTAAAGATGTTGAAAAGTTATCTTCAAGAGTGAGAACATGTTGAGTTTTATTGCGAGAATATGCTCAAAAGAAATGTAACTAATGGGAATCTTGGAAATGATTCTGCATTTTCTTGTAGGAAGAATTTGACAAGAAAAAAAAAGATTGTATTTATCTTCTTTCAAACATTATTTCATTGCACCTTCTATCATTTCTTTGCAACCATAATCTATCAAAGAAGACACAAAACCCTAAAAGCTAAAATTTTTACAAACTTTAAGAAATTGTTGAAAGTAAGGGAAAATGATATAAGAAATTGATTTTAGGTTTATATATATTTTTAATTTGTAATATTTAATTTGATCAATCGCTAATAAATTACGTGTCAATCACATGTCTTTAAAATTAATGATGGACCATTTTTATAAAAAATAACAGTTAGAGTATTTTATAGCCATTTTTTAAAGTTTGAGTTAGTATTATAAAATTAAGTAAAATTTGATTTTTCTTATAATTTACCTAAAAAAGGTATTGAACTTATCATAAATATATAACAAAATTTTTAAATTGAAATGTTGAATTTATTGATTACTCTTGTTAATAATTAAGGGACCTAATTACATGATCATCTTTTTATGGTTTTTATGAATATCAAAGTCAATATTATCTTAAATACTCTTGACATTAATAAATAATTTAAAATATATACTACATAAGGATAATTTGCATATCATTAACCTTGATAGTAATGAAGGCTAGATTGTTAGGAGATGAAATCATCATTAATAATGGAAAAATAATTGCTTTTGGTTTAACAATTAAAATTATTGAGGTCCTCTCTATAGAATTCTAGAATGTGACAATCTCAATAGCATAATTCTTTTGAATGCTAAAATGCAGGTGATGATATCGGCAGATAAGTGACACTATACCTACATGGGTTTCTCTTCAATTATGAGTTAAATCCCTAATAAATAAGTTGAGGATAACATTGTAAGGAAAGGATATAGCTCTAACATTTTGCAAATTTCTCACAAAATTTGCATGCAAATTTCCAAAACAGTTATTCAAATAGTACCATGAAATTTTCCTAAAACTTTATTCATCGTATGATTAACGATTAAAAAAGACTCAATAGAATGGATAAGTTTAGGGGCAAAAACTGAATTCTATAAATTTTGAACCATTGTTGCTATTCTAATAGGTTTTAGAAATAAGTACTAACTCAATGCATGGAAAACAACTAGGTAAAAAATAGTGGATTGGGTTGAATATAGTAAATACAAACACAAAGGAAATATGAAGATATTTAAACCTACTCTAAGTTGTAATGTGTATGCAAAGAAAGAAAAGAAATATAAATATATTTCAAAAGGAGGCACAAAATATTCGTATCTTCTGTAGAGAAGGCTTTCTAAAGAGAGCATTGTAATTAATAAGATTCATTGAAATATAAATATAAATATGACTGTCAATTAAAACATTTCTTCTAAAAGCAATCTTGTTTGTTTATACATGCTTAGTCATCTAGAATTCCTATAAGAGAGAGGTATAGGCCATGTTTTGCAATAAGTGAATTGCATTAGGTATTAATTGATTCTATTAGAGATTAATTGACAACGAATTATATTAGTTGATTTGACCAGTGGATAACATTAGTTGTTTATTTAAAGATGTTTGGTAAAATTAGCTATTTAGCATTAGCTGATTATGTATAAAATGACTTATAAGAGCATGACTTAAAAAAGATTTATAAGGGCATGAGTATCATATCTTAATATTTCTTTGAATATTTTCATGAGAATTTATACTACAACTACTACTACTACTACTACTACTACTACTTTTTCTCTATATTAATCAAGTTAAAGTTTGGTAAAGGGAAAACAATAATAAAAGATGGCAGCTTGAATAATTTGTAATAAATTTTGGGCACAATCATCTTTTCATCTTTTAATTTTTCAGTTGAGGCAAAGCGATTCTCATAGGAGCATTTTCAAAAACAGCAGATTGAGTTCAATCCACTGATCGAATCAACTAATTACCAAATATGATTATTAGCAGTTTGACGTGGTCAAACCTCTTAATACTTTTTAATCTACCAAAAATAACTGATAAGTTATTTACCAAAAAAGGCATAGTATGATATTCTAATAAGAGAAAAGGCATTTTTTCAAGAGCTTTTATTAAACCTTCGAACCAAAGATTTGGGTTTTACACCGTACTGGTCGAAAAAAGGTACGAAATCAGTTTCTTCGGTATTGACTATTAATACCGACCAATGTCAGATTTTTCGTTTAGTACTGGTCGATATTTGGCTGATATTTCAAATACCAATTGGTACCGTAAATTTCTAAATCTTTAGGGACTAAATTGCAATAAAAAATAAAAACAAAACAACCCGCACACCATTTTCGTCTCTCTCTCCTTTTTACCCATTTTCAACATTCTCCCTCCCTCCACCGTCACCGGCCACCCACTGCCACCGCGACACCTCCTGCATCCACTGCTATCGTATCACTCCACACTCCACTGTGGAACTTGCCAATGAAAGAGATGAATGTTAAGCTCCATGAGAGAGATTAAAGAAGGCTAAGAGTTCTTAATAAGCAAAACCCTTATTAGGAAGCAAATAAGGAAAAGCCAAGAGTTTAGAGATGAGAAGAAAAATTTAGAGAGTTTTTCATAAGTCTCAATTGGAAAACAAAATTTGGGGTCTTGTAACTATACTATAATGCTATTTCCTTTTTCTTTAAGTGAAAGGACAAAATAAACCTTCTCTTCATTGACATCTAAGGAGTTGTTTGTTTTTGTTTTCTAAGGTTTTTTATTTTTGTTTTTCTAAAATAAGAAACTGACACTATAATCGTGTTTAGTTAAACTTGTTTGTATAGTTAAAATGGTTGTCGTTTTTAAAAATAAAAAACGTCAACCATTTAAAAGACAACCATTTTATGAAAACGTAAAAATCATGTTTTCATGAATTTTGAAAACATGTTTTCACCTATTTTTGAAACATTTTTTTCACAAAAACAAATCATATTGGTTTCTCTCCCTCTGTGTTGACTTCGTCTTTTACGTCTTCAACGATGTTGTGATTTCTCTAAGTTTATTTTCATATCTGTTAGTTGTTGCAATTTCTGTAGGTTTGTTTTATCTGTTGCTTGTGTTTTCTATATGTTGGTTAACTTGCTATTGTTGTTACTTGCGTTCATCGACTTCTCTTGTTTCTCTTATCCATAACATCAAAGTCGTCATACTTCTTACGACCATCAATACTACTTTCTCGTTTTCTCTTCGTGTTACTTGATTTGAGCTCCATTCTTTAAGTTTCTTACAAACACTTGACAATGCCTTTGTTGTCAACATTTTCCTAACTTCAACAACAATTAAATCTCTCTCTAAGTTGAGTATATTGTTGATGAGTAGTAGAGTCAGCCACATTAGTTAGGTAGTAAAAAAAAAGAAGAAGAGAAACTAGGCATGATGGATGCCACTTTGATTTGCATTTTGATGAACAAAAATATGACTAGTTTTAGTTTTAAGAAAGTTAAGACTTGAAAAGGAAGAGAGATATGAAGAAATTAATAGTACTATTTATCTAACCCTACTTACTAAACTGTCTTTGATAGAAAAGTTGGAAAATTGAGTAATTACAAAAACTGGCAGACCATGTGTAGAATTACGTCAAATGTTGGAAGAGAGCAGGGTTCTCTACTTTGAGCATAAGCTTCTGCATTTTTTTGTGATGATAAAGAAGATGATGCATTTCGTTCTATGTTCTTCCTCTTAACAACAATTTTTTTTACTAGATTGAGTTCTCTGATGATTACCGAAGCTCTTCGTTTGATTATGTTGTGTTGCAGTTCTTTAGTTAAGACTTCACCTCCTCTACTAAACCTACCGATAAATTCATCTTTTGTGGCAAGCTGATACTTTATAAAGAAGCAACACAAAACCATGAACAAGAAGTGGAAACAATAGTTGGAATAACATTGTTAGAACCCAAAATTGACATTTATAAAAGATTAGAAATGTTTATGGCCACAAATGTAGGGTCATTTTCTTCTTGGTCCTCAAATCATTTTAATGTGGTGACATCTAATGACATTTTCTTCTTGGTCCTCACATCATTTAATGTGGTGACAACTAATGAGGCATAGAGTAAAGCCTACTTCACTGATTGGCAATCAGTTTATATCCTATGTGGGTTTAATAAATGAACTAAAATATTAAATGCATATATACACAGAGTTGAATTTGATTGTGTCTAACAATTGACCATTAAATAAATTATAATCCAAGTTGAACATTGGGCATAATAAATAATTGAACCTGGAAGCTGCATCCTGGGTATCTTCGGTGGACTTGGGAAGTGTTGCTGGGTTATTGGTAAATGATGCATATCTAGGTGCGACTAAGACGTTAGTTGACATCCAATAGCAGCCAACTCATTATCATCTAAGTCTAACACTTAAAATGCTTCAAAAACTCTCTATATATTAATCTCAATTGCAAACTCACCAGTGCATCCATATTTATCGTATTTATAACCCGTATTTATAATACTGTAACAATAAAGTAATTATAATATTTTTTTGAAATTGTTGTGGTTTTCTCATGTTTATTTTGAACCATGTTTAACATTTAATACTTCGTAGAAATTGATGTGATTGATGTCACTTATATGTTATTACATTTAGTGATGGAAGGCTTGAACAATATGAATGATTATAATGATTGTATGCAAGTAAATGAAAAAGATGAGGTGTGGAATCATATTATAAAGATGTATTTAATCTCCTTAATGGTTGGAGAAATGAAGAAGGGAAATCGAACAACTGCTACCTTTTCCAAATCTAGTTGGAAGAATATTAAAGAAAAGCTTCAATCAAAATTCAATAAGGAGTATACTGATATTCAATTGAAGAATAAGTATAATGGATTAAAGGTTAGATTGAAGAATTTGAAGAACTTACTCAAAGAAATAGGAATCGGTTACAACTATTTTATTAGTGAAGTTAATGCTACAAATGAATGTTGGGAAAATCTATTTAAGGTAAAATATGTCTTTTGTTTTATTAATATATATCATATTATATAATATTCATTCTTATATTCCTTTTTCATCATTATAGGTACATAAAATGGCTCACAGATTCAAGAAAAAAGGATGTAAGGAATTTTTAGACTTGTGTTATATTTTTGGAGATACCATTGTAACTGGTGTGCATGCAAATCTATCAACTAATTCTCCATCGAATAGTACAGAAGAGGAACATGGAAATGATGTTGAAGAAGATTACTTGTACAATTAAAAAGAAGATAAAGATAAAAGTTCTCCATTTAAGAAAAAGAAATCTCCTAATAATAAGAAGGCAAAGAAGACACAATCTAACAATGTAGAAGAAGTATTACTTATACTTGGTGAACAATAAAAAAGGAAGAATGCTTTACTTGGGAAAAAATTAAGTGAAATATCATTCACTACAGAGCATATATCTCAAGAGTCTAGCATAATGATTGAATGTTTGAATTCCTTGGATGAATTGGGTGTTAACGGTGTGCAATATGAAAAAGCTGTGAAGGCTTTACATGATTCTCCACTTTATAGGGATATTTTTATGAAGACGATAGATACAAGGAAGCTGGATTGAATTATGTCACTTTAGTTATACTTTCATGTTATTGCATATTGAATTCTTATTAATTTGACACTTTTATATTAAGCACTATTCCATGTTGAATGAATATTTTTTCTATATTTGATTAAACCTTTTTATTTGACAAAGCGATGAATTATTTGATAGTTGTGCCGAAAATGATGAACAAATTAGGGAAAGTGAAAATTAAAGATGTAAATTCTCAAGTGGAGTATAATATCACTCCAGCATAACCTCGAAATATGTCTTGGAAGTGAGATGAAATTGTTAGACAAAAATGGAGTGATTATATTATTTCTAATTATTTTATGTTTCTTTTTGTAAACGATAGTACTATTATATTTTCAAGAATTATAATATGATGGAAATTTTTTATTGATTAGAATGACTTAATATAATTTTCTTATTTATAGAA
>JANKYE010000004.1:12545827-12557159 GCA_032467995.1 Erythroxylum dillonii | reverse complement strand
TAATCCATATAAAAGATTCACTTTGATATATTTTCATTTATGTTTCATCTGGTTTAAAATTATATTATAATTAATATATTATGTTTTGCATATTGTTTAATATACTTTATATAATATTTATATGCATAAATAATTTTTATTGCAAAATAAAATATAGTGAAAATTAAAAATGCCTTTTATTTTTATGTTACCAAACAATCTATTGTATGAAACTATTTCAAAATTTTTTTTTTTAATGACAATTAAACAGTCAATTGGCTTCTTAGAAAAGTTCTTCTTATAAAAGATCTACAGAAAAAGCTCTACTTACAAAAGTTTTATTGGTATAAGCCCAACCAAACAAAGACTAATAAGATTTTGTGGTTCTGTTTATTTAAATTTTAATTATAATTTTTATGAAGTAAATAATTTATTTAAATACTATTTGAAGTTAAATTCAAAATTTGATACATTTTTTTCTCACGAAGTGTCTTAATTATGAAAAAATACCTTTAAGTTATCTACATTTAGATTAATTCTTGCTCGAACTAAATAAGTTCCTTATAGAAAGTAAAATTTTAACTTTAAATTTTAAACGATTGCATACGCGTTACAAAATTTGATACAAAATTTAATAACTAAAACTACTTTGTTAAACTTGACATTTTAAGATTACATTCTGGTTCTGCCTGATTCTGACATAACGGAACGTTGCCGTTTGGATCCATGAGTCGGCTGCTTTCTGTGGTTAAGATCCCTGCAAAACAAAGAAGGCACGTCGGGGGTTGTGTCCCGATTAGCCCCTCCGACGCTCAAGTTAGGTTTTTGGTGAAGGTAAGACTGCTGAATGCAGAGAAAGCTAAGTTATGATTGCGTACCTTTGTCACGGTAGAACTATACCTTATATATAGAGCAATAGCTAAGTTTAAGTTTAGGTCTATACGTGTGCATGAGAGTCTCTCTCATGTGGACGGGCTTAATGGAGCATGGATCGGACTTAGGCGTGATATCTTTGATGGATGAACCGATCGATCTAATGGCCCAATAAAACCGACCCGACCACATTCTTTTGAAAACAGCGAACGGTGAAAAATCTAAATCATCGCAAGAAATCATCAGCCGTGTCCCATCTTGAGTTGACAAGATCACCCTCGCATTTGATTTTATAAATGAAAAGCAACGATAAGTTGAGATATTTTATTTTGTTTTATTCTGCTTTATCAAATCTCAGGTTATTTGTTTCGTGGATCTCACAACTCAGCAAACGATCGGTGCATTGTTTTATTTCATAAATAAATAAGCGTAACAAAAGCGCCGCTTTCGTTTCAAACGAAACAAAACAAAAAAAAGCGCCGCTTATTCTTGAAGGTTACAGCTGCTTTTGCTGTCTTTATGTGCCTGCCAGCTTTCTCTCAACAGACCCTCCGTTTTGAGAGCCACTCCTTTCACTTCACTTCACTTGTCTGGTTTACTACTTCGAGGAAGAAAAACCCAGTTCGTCTTCTTCATTTCTAGTGATAAATTAAGAGACTAGAGAGAGAATGGAAAAGGTATTAACAAAAGTTAGTAGCTTGAAGCTAGGGGGTTCTTGGATCTCAAAGACAGCTAAGGAGGAGCTCTCTAACATTACTGAAGACATCACTGTTAGTATAAAGATTTTATCTTTAATGCATTTTGTAGTTTTTCTTGATTCCATTAATTATGTTGATTTGTTCCTCCTTTAACCTTTTCTTGGTAGTCAGATTCTTGTCTGGTGTTCTTTTTGGTCTGGGTTTAATCATGATTTGCATAATGCGGGTGGGTTCAACTTTTCCCATTTCATAACTTGTGCTAATTTGTTTTGGATCTAATGGATCATTTTTCCGGGGAAAACAATGACCACGGACATGAGTTTTGGAATACACGGAATTGGGTTTGGCAAATCCAAATGAGGAGGACATTGACGAGCATAAATGTACGTGCCTCTAGTAATGTTGGAGATGACTGTTGGCTTCTTGCAGTCGCTGGTGTTATCTCAGGATTTGAGATTAAAATCCGTATTTTGTTACCTCTCTCAATTTTCTTATAGGATCGGTTGTAATGTGATTATCATTTCAGAAAGCCAAGTTTGTTGAGGATAAAAGAAAGGAAAAGGGAGGAAAGGAATGAAAATATTCATCTCGGAAGTATGTCATATTATGTTTTTTTTTTTTATAATTGGATTACTCTTGGCAATTGGCTGTTGAATCCACGAAGTTGAGTAAGATTTTGAGTTTTAACCATGACTCTTATCTCGAAAAAGTTGTTTCTCCGCTTGCTCGTGTGAAATATGTTCTTACGTACATAATACTAAAAATTCTAATAACCTCCTCATGTTGCAGAAGGTTTCCAATACGCTTGAAGAGAAGGCAAAATGGATTTTCAACAAACTCAAGGGTAAGATGTTTTTACATGTTTTATACCGATATGAATTGAAAATTTAAAACTAGTGCTCTCGGTTTTGCCGAACTTGTCTAATAATTATACAATACAAATATGTTTTGCATTGTACATTGTTTTCTAAGCTTCATTTACTGACAAAAGAAGATTCTACAAAGATATCTGAATCACAGACCATGCCTCAGCTTGCTATTAACTCGATTGCTCAACAGATGTTTTAAGCAGTTTCGTATTGTATGGTACTGAAAATTCTCTCTTTCTTTACATTGTCACATAAAAAAGGGCCATTTCCCTTGCATTTTAGGCGAAAGGCTATTCTAAAAATGAAATTGTATGGAGAAGCTGTTATCCTTTTTTTTCCCCCTCAGTCTTTCTTGCATTGTGTACACCAGCTGTTAGATTTTGGTTCCAGATCTGTTGTGAACGAGGTTACTTAGTTTAAGTCTCCTCCAACAAACTTGTCTTTAAAAATAAGATTGAAATGTGAGCTCATTCTCTTGTATAGCAACATGAAAGTCGTGTATTGCCTGTTTATAGTAGATACCTGTCTATTTCGTGCAGGAAAGCCATTGAAAACTTTGCCAGATCTTCTTCGAGAGTACAATTTACCTCCTGGTCTCTTTCCTGAAAACGTGACCTGTTATGAATTTGACGAATCAAAGGCAAAGCTGATCGTATACTTGCCTTCCGTGTGTGAAGTCAGCTTCAAGGACTCTTGTGTACTAAGGTATGCAACTCGAGTGAAAGCAATCCTTATGAGGGGAAAGCTGACGGGCATAGAGGGGATGAAGACAAAGGTCTTAGTGTGGGTTAAGCTGACAAGTGTGGCAGCTGAAGGCTACAAGTCTGATAAGTTATGGTTCACAGCCGGTGTGAAGAAATCAAGATCCAGAATTGTGTATGAGACACCGCAGACATCCGTGAGGGTGGAGGAGTTTTAACTCATTTTTGCTAATGGATAGATGTCCATTTAGTAGTAAACTATTAGAGCAATTAATGATAGTATCTATTTACTGATTAACATTATCAAACATCTTATTCCATAAATTGTACTGTTACTTGATATCTGTTTTAACATTTATGCACATTACTGTGATTTGGGTGCTAGAGGTACCAACTAAACGCTTTCATCTAACTCGTGCCTTCCCTATTTGCCAGACACGCCTAACAATCAGGCTTGAATGGCAAAATCACAACCAACGTTAGCTGTTAACTTTGAACGTCTAGGGTTGAAAAGTAAAGAACCAATAGATTCTCCGGAGAGAAGAAAGGTGTCAAACATGTAACGCAAATATGATTTTATAACAAGTAAAAGGTCGCTATGAACTTTTAACTTCTGTTCATAGAGGCCATATCTAAAATTAGTAAATATAAATACTTCAACGTAGACGCTAAGAGAATAAAATAAAATTATTACTCGTATGATTGATTCTACAGAAAATGAATTGTCTGTTGGTCCTAACTTTTATCATCTGTCAACTGGATCACGCCACACCTGAATCCTGCACTATTTCATATATGGAAATAACATTCTCAACACTCAATAGAAAGATTATGCACCATTCCAGAAGATCTGACCGTCTATTCTGGATAACTTCTTGAAGGAAATGAATATTGTGCTGCAAAAGATTTATAATTCGATTGAGGTCATTCTTGCAATAAACAACCACAAGTAATGCTATCATGAAAAATTACACAGGGTTGACTGTTTTAAGGAGACCATTAATTGATCAGAAACACGCCAGATTTTGAACGAAAGAATCTAGGTTAAGCAACACAGATATGTAGTGTGTTTAATGCATAGATATTATTTTACTAAACAGAGTTGCCTGAATAATAATGACATTCCTTTTCACTCATTTGATGTCTGCTTTTCTAAAGATTGAAGCACTTTCATGCTGTTGCTTTGCAACTGCTGATCTTATTACATGCACTCTCAAGCCTGAATCTCTCCAACACCAATCAATCATGCAAGATTAGAACATACCTCCACAAATTTCAATTTGAAATCTAAATTCCCAAACCGTTGTGTGACCTCATATTCCTCCCTCAAGTATTCGTATATCTGAGCATATTTTGCATCTCTCCAAGCAATCTCAGATCTGGGGGTGTACAAAAAGAACCACCATAAGAACCCATCTCATCCCAATCCCATGTGTACATATCAACAAATGGTGACCAGTGACATAGAATAAAATGCTTGTAAATACTAGTTGTTAACCTGCAATTCTGCACTTCAAATTACATCCTAACTCAGAGCTACAAAAAATGGAAATTGATAACATCCAGGAGCATATATTGACTCTGGCAAACACACTCAGACTAACTAAGACTATGCACAGATAATCTTACTCCTGCAACAATATAAAAATGGAAATAAGAACTACCTCTCAAAAAGACCAACTTTAAGAATTACATCAGCTAAATTTGAATTAGCTTTTCCAACAAGTTGGAGGAGTTTCCTCCTATCCATTGTGAATGTTCCAGTTTTTTCCATTGCACGGTTTATACAAGCAAACTCTTCAACCATTCCATCAACCTAGAGAGAAGGGAAGGACATTAAATAAATAAGAAAAGAGTTCTCATTGCAAAAAGAAAAAGATAATACTCTTTCACGCTATGAAAGAAAAAAGAAAAATACAAGCATCACAGCAACTGTTCGATCGATAGAAAATATCAACAGTACCAATTATACCACATAAATAATATTGATTGTCTCCTACATAGCTCGTAAGTCAAATCGGTGTTTGATTTCTTTATTTTGTATACAAATTACCTGTGAAACAAAGTAGTCCAAAGCAATACTTTGCCCCAGCACACTTCCAATAATGCGAATGCCATCCGTATCTAAAGTTTTAAGAACTATGTAGTCAGGTCCTCCTTGCATATCCTCAGCCAGAAAGGGCTTCTCCTTTATTGCATAATCTGATAAAGTATCATGTCAATTGTAAAAGAAAAACTAACAAGGAATGCAGTAAATTATGGAAACAATTAAGTTAGAAGAGCTAACTAATGATATGAAAATAAGCACAACAAGTATACAAATGAGCAAGATATAAAACCAGCCATCTTTTCAACAATTAGGTGCCTCAGATAATTATAGCTTCAGAGACTCAAACGAAAAGGAAATAAGTAGCTGATCCCACTAGTTAGAGAATATGGCTTCTTTGAGTTAAGCTTGTCGGCTAGAGCTTCTCCACTAACACTATCCAGTACGATATATGTATATGACATAAAATGCATTAGTATATTCATGATTATGCACAACATCAGGCATGTTAGACCTGGCAGATTAACTTATTAGGGCATGAACCTTCTGTTTATGAATATGATATTATAATGAAGATTATTGATTAACACACCATCTTTCCTCATCTCAGCAAGAACTCCTGAAGCATGTCTTCTTATTATTTCCAGGTAAATCTCAACTTCATGATCCTCAATATTAAAGAGTACCACAGAACCATATTGAAATACAACCATGTATCGCCAATTGACAAGCTCTTTGACTCCATGCATCTGAATACAAGACAACATATCATGTCAGATGACATCAAAATGGATAATATCAAGAATATGAACAACAGCGATTGAATTATATGATCTCGGCAACCTTAGATTATTTGTATATATAAGAAAAACGGAAGAAGAAGAGGAAAGCCTTGAGCTATAACATACTGATTTTAGAATAAAATTAACTCTCAAACATCTTACGGTAAAGTCTGAAGGGAAATCACAATATCGGAGGGCAATATAATTAGTTGAGCGCGAGGTAGGAGGAACAACATTGCTTAAATTCTCTGCTTGCATTTTCTTCACATCAATACTGCCAAAACCATGAATCTGAGAAAACCAAGCCATCAAGAGAAAAAAGAGGACCACAGCCAAAGGTAAGAGACGGGAAACAGGGTTCATGAGATTGTAACACAAATGTGAAGCAGGAAAAGACCCACAAACACCACAAACCAATATTAATTGATATGATACGAATATGAGTATCCACCACTATCAAGGGCTTCCGGAAACAAGATTTCAAGCAATTACAGAAGTCTAACCTATCCATACTTGCCTTCGGAAGCTCCCTAAATCTTCAACCGAATCAGCATCCTTGAAATGCAGACTCTTGACATTTTCGCAGTTGCATAATCACGAATACAAAGGTTTCAAATTAATGACTAATGAATCTTACAGGACTCTGTAGCTACTAAGGATTTATCCTAGCAGGCTGACAGAAACAAATGTTGGCACGACTACCCTAAAGCAAAGCCTTTTCCACATCATTTATACAAACAGGACAGATTTTCTTGATCACGGAGATGCCACTACTCTAATCATGACGATAAAATGACCGCTGCCTAAAACTTGAGTTGATGGTACGGCAGATCCAAATTACTTAAGTCCATCACGCATCCACTAGCGGCGCCCTCAGTCTCCCCTTTCGGTTTACGACTTTGGGATCACAACTAGCGAATCCACTGCTTAGGATTCGAACTCACAACGTGGGCTTACTACTTTACTACCTAAAACTCGAGTTAAAGGTTGGGCGAAACCAAATTACTTAAGTCCCACGAAAGATTTAGCAGTTAAAACCAGATAAGTGGCGGACCTGGTAGAAAGAAAGTACGCTCGAACAGGAATCTTCCCGAAGCCCTCATCTTCTTGATCTCCCAAAGAATAATTAAGGGCCATACCATGCGACCCAGATTCAGTTTCGCTGCCATAAACCGAAACCCGAGATGGGATTGCAGAAAATGGCCTGAAAATAAAAGAATACGGACTCCTTCCTAGAGGGATTGAGAAAAGGAAACGGTTGGGTAGGCAATAACGAGAAGGATTAGGCGATGACGTATCTCTGGCTATCTGACGAAGAAACAAAGAAGCAGTAGCTCGCCATTTACCACCCATTCACGAGCGTAATGGACAATCTTTAAGGGCTGGAGATGAGAACTAAACGAAAGACGGCGACTATACCATAAAAACGTAGGTATAGTTAACGGGGACAGATCCTATCTTCCAAATATGTGTACCTATCATGTGCTTTTTGATCCAAGCTGTCCATTTATGTAGGGTCCATAAATAGACAGCTTGGATCAAAAAAGCACATGGTAGGTACATATATTTGGGACTCTATCCTGTGCCCTTTTGATCCAAGCTGTCCATTTATGTGGCTTGGATCAAAAGGGCACAAGATAGGTACATATATTTGGGGACAGAGGATTTGGCCCGGTGCCTCTTATTCTAGCCCTATCCTGTGCCCTTTTGATCCAAGATGTCCATTTATGTGAGACTCACATAAATGGACGGCTTGGATCAAAAGGACACAGGGTAGGTACACATATTTGGGTCCCACATAAATGGACATCTTGGATCAAAAAGGCACAGGGTAGGTATACATATTTGGGGACACTATTATCTGGCCCCATAGTTAACAGCGTCGCAGGTTATTTTCCGAGTCTCTTGGATTGCTAGTTCTCGAATCTCGACTAGAGTAGTCCTAACATGTTTTGTTTTGTACCAGTCGTTAATGTAACGACATGTCGTTTCCTAGATATAACCTAAATAGGACACATCATTTATGGGTCATGTCGTCTCTTCATGCACAAGTAACCAATCATTTTTTATATTTTTTAAAGGGTAAGTACCTCCTTGGTTTTTATTAATTCCACCAAATTCCCATTTGTTTTAAAATTTTGCAGGTGGTCGTTATATTTTATTTAAAAAAGTCTTAAAACTATTATTTCTTTCGACTTTAATTAATGCAATAATTAAAATTAATATTGATGTCCATACTTGATTTAAAGCTCGAGTTAACTAAATTTTGGATAACTCGAACTAGAATTTTACTATCAATACAATTGACTCTAGTTAACTAAATTTTGGATAACTCAAACTAGAACTCTGCTATCAGACTTGAGGTTTGAAATCCAAATGTGTTATATTACCTTATTCAAATGATGACATTCATTAATTGACTAACCCTCGTGTTGCTCCACCTTATCATTATATCTTAACTTTAAAACAAATTCTTTAAGTAGTGTAATGCTCTCCTTAGTGCCTCCTTTTTAGAGTATTTTTTTCGCTGCCTCCTCTCATAGATATATATGTAAAAGTAAGGTTGTATATTTCTCACTAGATTTGTTGATAAATATTTTTATCAATTATTGCCTTATTTTAATTATACCTGATTATATGTTCTTATCCATCCTTCTTATCGTTTACGTATTTGCAATTAGTGTTTCACTTAGGTTGTTATGGGAAGTAGCTTTCTGATGGAAGTTAAATTTGAGTCTAATTAAGACTCAGAGATGTCAAAATGCACAATGTAATATGGCAATATCAACCATATCCACATCATCAAATTCGTTGTGTATCCAACCATATCAATTAGGCACCTACACTTTATTATTAGCATATCAAATTGTGTATTTTAGGAATGTGTTATTGTCCATATCTAATATTGCTGTAATTAGGAGATTGTTAACCAAATTTGAAGGAAACTCTTGTGTATATATTGCAATGATCAATGCAAGGATTGCAAATTTGCCCAAATACATTTTAGCAAGGTATCAGATCTCTCTAGGCTGTAATAATCGTTGCATATAGGCAAGCCTCCAACGCCGCAATGGCAGAACCAAAACAAGAAATACCACCGAAGGGAGACGGAATCAAGAAAGGTCCTTCTCCTTATGACTTGAGTGCGAGTGACAACCTAGGGAGTGTGATAATACAAGTCCAACTTCGTGGAGAAAATTATGACAAATGGAGCCGTGCTGTGAAAATTTCTCTACGAGCTTAACACAAATGGGGATTTGTGGATGACACCATTAAGAAACCTAAAGAAGGTGCACCAGAGTTAGAGCATTGGTGGACAATCCAATCCATGTTGGTGTCTTGGATGTTGAACACCGTCGAACCAAGCCTGCGCTCCACGATCACATATGTTGAAAACGCGAAGGACCTCTGGGACAACATCAAGGAGCGATTTTCTGTTTTGAATGGACCGAGAATCCAGCAATTGAAGGCTGAATTGGCAGAGTGCAAACAGCCAGGAATGAGCATGGTTGTATACTATGGGAAACTGAAGATATTGTGGGAAGAACTAACGAATTATAAGCAGATTCCAAAATGCTCGTGTGGGAATTGCACGTGCAATATTGGGTTGCAACTTTAGAAGAGAAGGGAAGAAGAGAAAGCCCATCAATTCCTACTGGGATTGGACGATTCAAGCTATGGAATTGCGCAATCGAACATCCTAGCTATGAACCCGTTACCATCTCTTAATCGAATATATGCAACCATGGTGCAAGAGGAGCGAATGAAAACAATTGCTCGCTCAAAGGAAGAACGAGTGGTGATGGGATTAGCGGTCTAAGCTGGTTACAAAAACAAAGGTAAGAAAGAAGTGAAGCAAGGATCTTGTTCGAATTGTGGAAAAGCGGGACATGACATCAAAGGATGCTTTGAATTGATCGGATACCCTGAGTGGTAGGGGGATAGACCACAAAACGAAGGAAGCGGTAATTGAAATGGAAAAAAGTTGGGAACACGTACAAAGAACACAGCTCGTGCCAATGTAATACAGGCCACGCCAAATGTAGCAAATGCATAGCATGCAATTACAAGTCTTAATAACGAGCAATGGGAAACATTAGCGAAGATGCTAAATGACAATAAGATAAATGAAGCTGAAAAGATGACTAGTAAGAAAGAATATATTGTGTGGATTCTTAATAGTGATGCAACTAATCATATGACAGGAAACCCAAGAAATTTCAGTGAACAACATAATGCGGCAACATGTACAGTGGACTTGCCGAATAATGAGCGAGTTTTTGCAAATAGACAAGGAACTATAGCCCTTACTGGCGGGCTTAAACTGAAGAATATGCTTTATGTGCCACAGTTGAAGTGTAATTTGATTTCAATTCTGCAATTGACTGATGATGAGGATCGCGTCATTCTGTTCACTAAAAAGCTGTATTTGATGCAGGGCCTCACTTCGAAGATGTTGATTGGAGTGGGTGAACGGAAAGATGGGCTTTATATGTATCGGGGCATACCACAAATAATCACATGTCATGCTAGTGTGGAGAGTCAAATTGATCTATGGCACAAACAGATGGGACATCCCTTTTACAAGATCATACGCCTGTTACCTAATATAAAGATTGATTATGCTAATGAGCAATTGCATAAAGTATGTGAAGTGTGTGAAAAATTGAAACAAACAAGACAAAAGTTTCCTTTAAGCAATTTTCGTGCTACTAAAGTTTTTGAGTTGATTCATTGTAATTTGTGGGGACCTTATAGAACTATTTCATCTTGTGGAGCATCTTATTTCTTGACCTTAGTTGATGATTGCTCTAAAGTTGTTTAGATATATTTGTTGTCTGATAAAAAGGGAGTTTCAAAGGTTATGATGGAATTTTTTGCTTTGATAGAATGGCAACATAATAAATTTGTTCAATGTGTGCATATTGAGAATGGAAAAGAGTTCTCTTCTTTGAGTTCTTACTTTCTACAACAAGGAATTATCCATCAAACATCTTGCATAGGAACTTCCCAACAAAATGAAAGAGCGGAATGAAAACATAGGCACATTCTCAACGTGGCTCGTGCATTGTGATTTCAAGGGGCACTTCCTATTCAGTTTTGGGGGGAGTGTGTTCTTACTGCTGGGATGTAACACCCCACTCCCGAATGACCCAAACCCGATATCATTGGTGATATCCGAGTCCGTGTCCCGCGGGAGTGGCGTACTACATCAGTCGGTTAAAACTCAGTATAACAATTTTTTTTGAACAAACATTGGCACGACAAAAACAGTAAGTAACTTAAGCCCATGTTCACAATAAACCATTTTCAGTTATTACAGTCATCCAAGAATAATTTACAATCAGTCAATGTATAAAAATAATAAAACCACAATGGGCTC
>JANKYE010000004.1:12489370-12501394 GCA_032467995.1 Erythroxylum dillonii | reverse complement strand
ACGAACATTATAATTTATTACTGGTTATTTCAATCATGTAGAAAAGAGAGAACATCTTAACAACATCTCTGCTAGTATTTAGGGTAACGCCTAGAGCACATATATTCAGCCTCTTTACTAGCTGAAAAAGAGAGAACACATAAACGGCCAAAATAACCCAAAATGGAGCAGGAAACGGAGCTGCATTATTTAAAAATAAACAGACAGAACACGACGCCGGCGATCACAAAACGAGCAAATCAAAACCCAGTGAAGCAAATCAAAGCACTACCTCAAGCACCAATAAATGATAGAAATCTCAGCACTGCAACCAAAAGTATAGCACACGACTGACACTAAACAACTCGACAAGCGACCAAAACCTTAGAACCTGAGACCGAAAGGGGCAGTTTTTTCTCGATAAGCGTCAAAATCTCATAGCAAATCAAGTGAGCGTGATATTAGCTGTTGCTTACTTGCTTTATAACGTAATCTACTCCCGGGGGAAGTATAATCCAACCCAAATTTTGATCAGTGTTACTCGAGATTAAAGCGGTCCATCCTGGAACTTATGAATATTTCCCTATCCCCATACCAAATTCTGACGTGCTGATCAGATTTGAAGAAGTGAAGCGGGAAGCAAAATAAAAAAGAGGAGGAAGCATCGGCTTGGCTTAGACGACTGTGAAGTTGAGACGTAGATGAAGTGGAAGCTGGTTTAAATCAAACGAAAACGTCGACGTTTTGTTGTGGGACAGAATAGGGCCAGGGTTAGTGGTACAAAAGATCTGAACCCCCGGAGATGCAGGGTTTTGTGTTTCATTCCGAACCGGTAAGTACCAAAATAATACGAGTTAGGGGTCGTCTGTACTAGGTGTAACTACAGGTATATTTCGCATGGTACTGACCGATATTTACGGTATTCATAATATTGGTCATATAGTGAACAATATTCAAAATTTAAAAAAAATGTAGGAGTATATCTGTAAAAGTAAAAATTTTTAACCCCACACACTTCTTCTTTCTCTCATCTCACACTCTTACTCACAGATTCACTCTCTCTTCTTAACCGTCACGATCGGCCGGACAACCTCCATCGCTGCACCGCACGACAACACTTCCCTTCCCATTCCCACACCTAGCTTTTTTCTCTCACATCTCAATATCTCTCTCGACCCACCACTTGCCGCCACCACCACCGAAGCCCCATATCTCGGGCTTCTCCCAATTTTTTATTTCTCTCTCACACATCTTGCTATCTCTCTCAACGCCCACCACCTGCCACCAACCACCACCACCGACGTCACCAGATCACCAACGATGCCCCACCAACCTACCTACCACTCTGAGAGTCTCGGGTCTCCTCTTTCACACCAGATCTGAAATAGATCCGGATCTATTTCCGACCCAACTCAACCTGATGAAATTATTTTTAAATTTTAAAATAATTGGGTGTATGTTTATGAATTTATGTATGTTTTGTAAATTGTGAATGGAATTGTTGGTGTTTTTTGTGAATTGGGAATGGAATTTGTTAATTTGTTGTTGTGTTGCTTGTTGTGTGGGCTGTGGATATGGAGTGGAACTGTGGAAGTATGAAATTGAAACATGTAAATTGATTCATCGAAGTTGTTAAAAGACATATAGATACAAAATGTGAATGTGGAATTGAAGTGTGGAATTGGAGCGGACTGTAGGTGTGGAGTGGAAGTGTGTTGCTTGTTATCAGTTTTGTTAATAGACATATATATACAAAATCATTTCTTACGTATCCGTTTTGTTAATTTTTTCAAAGGGGTTGATATTATAAAGTTAAATGTTTGCTTACCGTTAAATGTTTGCTTACCAATTTCCTTTGGTATTTCTTTATACTTAAATATGAATGAAATAAATTAATTTTTCTTTTTTTGCAAATATATATCATATAATTCATTTGACAAAAGTTGAACTTTTACCAATTATAAGTGAGGTTTATCTAACTCAACTACATTATTTAAGTATAACTTTTACATGTTAGATTTTACATTAATTTTATGTAAAAAAAAACTCAAAAGCAATGTATACAAATAGATAAGGTGTTACTGTGAGATAATTGTCTTCTGGTTAATGTTGTTAAATACACATTTGATTTTTTGACATTGATGGACCAAATTTTCTTAAAAAGGTATAGTTTACAATAGTCCAACAAACATTTTGACTTTTGAGGGTCAATTTTTTTAAAAAAGGGGTTCCATAATATAGCCACCTTAATCTTAACAAGTAATTATGTGATTCAAGGTATTTATGGTAATTCTAGTTCCAAATTATATTTCAATACTTTGAGATTTTCATAAGTAAACACAGAAGTGTGGAATGGGAAAATAAATTGATTCATTGAAATTGTTTTTATGTATGTTTTGTAATTGTTGGAAGTAGAAATTGTTTTTATGTATGTTTTGTGATTATTGGAAATGGAAATTGTTGAAAATTGTTAGAAACGAAAATTATTTATGTATATTTTTGTGATTGTTGGAAATGGAAATTGTTTCATGTATGTTTTATGATGTTTGAAACTTTGAATTGAAATTGTTAGAAATTGTTAGAAATGAAATTGTTGAAAGTGGAAATTGTTTATGTATGTTTTGTAATGGTTAGATTGAAATTGTTGGAAAATGTTAGAAATGAAATTGTTGGAATTTGGATCTAGAAATTGTTTCTATATGTTTTGTGTAATTATGTATGTTAAATAATTGAATTATTAGTTTTTGACTTATATTGAATTGTGTTCGATGAAATTGAATTGTGTATGATGTAATCATACAAAATGAGTTATATTATAGAAGATGGACATACATATTATGTAATGAAATTATGTGTTATTTATTTTGATATATGCATTCATTTATTTTTACAGATAAATGGAAGAAAGTTCAAGTACTCCTGATCAAAACACTTTAGGAAAATACAATGATTCAGTCTGGGCTCATGTTGCATTGGTTCCCGATAAGAGGAACCATACTATTTGCTTGTTTTGTAACAAGCATTTGAAAAGTAGATGAATCACCTGATTAAAGAAACATTTAGCAAGAGTTAAAGGAGATGTCGAACACTGTAAAAAAGTAAGTCATGATGTGAAATGACAAATGAAAATATTGTTTGAAGAATGTCAACATGTGAAAGAAAGACGGGAAAGGTTGAATTTTTAAATTGATAGTGAAAGTTCGTTTGCTGGTTTTCGTGGTGATTGTGAAAATGTTGAAGATGGTCGTGGCAGTGGTAGTGTTCCATCCCAGGCCCAACAAGAAACACCTGAACCTGATGATAGGAAAAGAAGAAGACATGTGACTAGTTTTTTAATACCACGAACAACTTCTAGAGTCGAACATTCAATTTGTAGTGTCATGTAATCAAGAGATGCGACTTATAATGTAGATATGACAGTAGCTAGATGGTGGTATGATATAAGTTCATCATTCAATGCTTCCTTGCTATACTATTATCAGCCTATGGTAGATGTTATAGCCTCTTATAGTCTAGGATATAAAGCTCCTTCGATTGATAACTTAAGAGGTAAACTTTTGAGTTGCTCTGTTTCTGAAATTAGAAATTATTTGGTAAAAAGAGGAGTGAATTGGGCTACTTATGGGTGTTCAATCATGTGTGATGGTTAGAAAAATAGGAAACAAGAGATCTGGGACACTGCCAGCCAAGAACGATATAGAGCAATCACAAGTGCGTACTTTCCTTCCGACTATGGCTTCTCGCAGCGACGGCACCGAATCTCGAATTAAAATAGTTGCCTCCACTGTTTGCGACGATACCTGATCTCTAACTGCTGTAAGTACCTTTTCTCTTTTCTTAAACACAGAATAAGAGATACGTGCTGTAAGTTTCCAAGTTTTAAGCCCTGAAACCTCCAGATCTGCTCTCTCCGTGCGCGGATCTTCACACACGAAGGGGTTTTTGTCGATGATGTTGACCAGACGGCGTAAGTTATTAGATAAAGTTGGTAACTTAGTGGGTTGTTGGTATAGTTTTGGCCTTGCGGTTATTTGTTACTTTTACATCGAAACTCCATGTTTTAACTTGAGCTAGGATTCTTTGAACATCCACTCACTTTGTGCTTCAACCTTAAAAGACGATTGATAACGATTAGCATACTTTGAAGCTAAGCTATAGAGAAGATGAAGAACTGAAGAAGTATGTCCGGAAGAGTACTACACAGGGGAGGATCAGAATTGGCAGACGGATCAACCATCATTTTGGAAATTAGTTTTCCATCATACTTCCCCTCGCTTACAGATTTCCTTACCCTCTTTGTTAAGGTTTTTGTTGTATACTTTTATGACCCTCTTTGAGAAGCTGATTACAGGCTTGTCAGTGGCGGTGTTGCAGTGCGCTGTCAAAGCTGAAGTAGAGTTGTTCTCAACAAAGGGCTGATGGTACAGAACAGTAGCTAGAGATGGAATTCTAAGAAGACAAGATAGAGACGTAATACGAGGAAGTGAGCCCCTTAAGAGATTAGCCAAAGCATGGATCCAGTAGGGTGGATATGATAGTGGCTATCAGGTAATGTTTCCTCTATCTTTTTTTACAACTTCTTCGTTGATGATGGGTAGGGAAAGCTGTATCTCTTCGACAGTTGAAGGGGATTCAACATTCTCAGGTATCTAAGTGTATTACTTCTACTTTGCCGCCTATCTAAGTTTTCGATGCATAGTGTGTATGTATGTTGACAGTGGTCATCGCCATGTGTGGCTCTCGTAAGTCGGTGGAGGTAAGGGATAGCTGTTCAAGCCATCCTTGGTAGTTTCATTTATTAGTTTTATATGCCAGTGTGATTATGTGTTTTTAGTATAGATTATTGTTAGTTACGCATAGTGAATGTCTTGTGGGTCGAATACGTTCCGCACTAGTCCGTTTTCTCGTAAACCATGAACGTTACCCAGGATGATGCGTAACGAGTGGAGCTATCTTTTACTCAACCAAACATAGTGCGTTTGTTGGAGATGATGATGTGTGGTTATTGTATTGTGATAGATAAATGTAAACTCGCTGGAACATCATATGTTTGCTGATAAGTTTACTGCCTCGAGCATCCTGACAAGTCTACTGACAAGTCTATTGTGAGATCTGTTACCAACCTGACGTTTCTTAATACTCCAACCTTTAGCTAACCTTCTCCTTTTTATTTATTTATCAAACCTTACTAGTCCCCTTGGCCCAAGTACTTTAGAGCGGGTCACTTTGCATGATTCACTAGCAAAGGTGTCCTTCGCGATCATCATCATCATCATCATTATTATTATTATTATTATTATTATTATTTTCCTTTGATTGAGTTTCCTATTAGTTTCAGTTTTATCATTATCATCATCATCATCATCATTATTATTATTAGTATTTTGTATTTATTTCTTCATTAATTGTATTAGGTGTTTCGTATTATTATTGCTAATTGTGATTTATTATTCTTACTTTTTTTGAAGTATTTATTCTGTTAACTTGCATCACTCTTATATTGTCTCATTTGCGTGTGGGTCTACCGAAAACAACCTCTCTACTATGTAGGGGTAAGGCTCGTACTATCAGACCTCCCCAGATCCCGCTTCATTGCGAGATTTCAGACTGGTAGATGATGATGATGATATATCAATGACTTAATGTTTTTGAAATTTATTGATGCATATGGCCATATTAGGCATATTGAGATTTTGTTTGAGATATTTGATAAAGTTGCAAATGAATTAAGACCAGAAAACATTATTCAATTTATTAATAACAGTGATTCCACTTATAAAGTGATAGGAAGAAGATTGCAGAATAAGCATAATTCTCTTTTTGGACTACTTATGTTACACATTGCATTAACCTAATGTTGGAGAATATAGGAGGTCCTAGGTATTTTCCTATTATTGATGAGACTATGCAGAAAGCTAAAAAGGTGACCAAGTTCATGTATACTTGTGTATGGGTAATGAAATTAATGAGAAAGGAATTGACCAATGGTAAGAATTTGTGTCATCCTACTGTGATAAGATTTGCAACAAATTTCTTATCACTTCAGTCTTTTGTTACAATGAAGAAAGAGTTAAGACAAATGTTTGCAAGTGATAAGTGAATGGTATCTCAGTATGATTGGTCTAATGCTAGAGTTGAGGTTTCCAAAGAAATTTGATCTTAACGCCAATTTATTATCCAAGTTTGTGTGCCTTTGGTGAGGGTGCTTTGCATGATTGATAATGAAGAAAAGCTAAAAATGGGTTTTTTTTTGATGTCATGGAGCGAGAGAAGGAAGCAATCAAGGCCAATCTGTAACATAGGCCTTCTTTGTACTCACTGTATCTTGCAATCACCAATGAGAGATGTGAAAGACAACTTTCTTCTCCGTTGTTTGTAGCTGGGGTATTTTTGAATCCTACTGTCTATTTTAGACCAGATTTTACTAAGAAAGCTAAAGTTAATAGAAAAATGCTATTAACTATTACAACAGTTATTGGGCATAACATAATACAAGATCTCTTGATCTCACAAATGTTGTTTTATAAGGTATTTTTGGGGAATTTGGAATGTCGATTGCTACTCAACAAAGAGAAAAACTTTCTCCATGTATTAGATGTTTCCTTTTTCTTATTTGTTGAAAATTAATTATGACTTTATTTTGTTTATAACAGTACTTTTGCTATATTACGACTTATAGTTTCTTGGTGGGGTTAATTTGAAAATGGCGTTCCAGAATTGCAAAGGTTTTCAATTAAGATTTTAAGTACATGTGTGAGTGCAATAGGTTGTGAACGAAACTGGAGTCCATTTGAATTTATTCATTTTAAGAAAAGAAATAGATTAGAGCATAAGAAATTGAATGACATGATTTTTGTTCGTTATAATTTAAAGCTTCGAGAAAGGTATGTTATCATCATTATTCATTTCGATATAATTTCTTATAATTTTCTAATAATTAATTTTATTATTTACTAGGAGTCTTAATAGTATAAGTAGTTCAACTATTCTAATTTTCATTGATAATATCAATCTTTTGGCAGATTGGGAATATAAGGATCCAAATTTGGTAGATGTGAATGACTTGGAAGATTATCTTGGATGGGAAAGCATTGACATATCATTTGGTGTATTGAATTTGGATGATAATGATGATAAAGCTCCTATCAATAATGAAGATTTTATACCAAATGATAACCGGGGTCAATGTAGTTATAGCAGATATCCTCTTGTAGACGATTGAATTTTGTTCCAGTTTTTATTTTTCTTCTTCTTTTAATTTTACTTATATTTGATGCATGTGTTAAAATCTATATATGTAATGTAATTATAAATGTTTTTGTTTCAAGTTTGACTTCCATTTGGTTAGTTTCTCATCATGAACTCTGGTAGTAAGTTGTAATATTTTGAGAGTTAAAGATATTTATTATTCTTTTTATTGGATGTTTTGAAATAATAATTATTTATTATATGATGAAATTGTAATATTTTAAATAACTTGTATTGTTCTTAATTTTATATTTGTGTGATGATGATTGTCTTTTTTTTCTCCGTATTATTTGTGGTTGTTATTTATATGTAAAATATCTAAAAATTATTGTTATTTCATATTAATTGTGGTTATTATTTATTATTATAATTTTTGGAATTAGGGTTGATATAAACTTATAAAGTGTACAGTACAATATGACAATAAACTTTTTGCAATTTTTGAAAAAATTCAAGGACTATTTCATAAATTTAAAAAATTACCCGAAATTGTACTCAGTATTGACTGGTACCGATATAGTGTTGTACTAGAATTCAATTTTGTATAAGAACCGGTACGGTATTGGCAATATTGTCGGAGGTGCCAAATTAATCTATATTACTTTGGTTCTGCTAAAAAGGAAAAAAACCAAAGTCATGCTTTTTTATGAGCTTTCTCGTATTCTTTTAGTGGTTATTTAGGGTTTTGGGATGACTAAATCCAATGTTTCATATGAGGATGGCTAAAAATAGGATATAGGGCTCCTAATAGGAACCAAGGTGCAAATAAAAGTGCCAAAATATTGAAACCAAGAGGGGGTGGTGTAAGTATTGCATATGTCACATTATTACCTTCCTTGGCTTTATGATTAACTATGGGATCAATGTTGGTCTCATATTAGTTTAAAAAATTTGAAGTAAGAAGTAAATCAACGCTAGTATTAAGTATGGAATAGGGGTTAGACTGTGATATGATTTTCTAAGAAGTATGGTAATAGAATTTTAGAGTTATTGGATATTTGTGAAAGTAGAGTTTAAGTGACTTTAGGCTTATGTAGAAATAAAGTTTAATTATATTTAAACTTCTTATAAATAATCCTAGGTTACAATTACCTTGATAAAGGATTTGTAAGGTAAAATTTTATGGAGATATAGAAGGTTGTTGTCACCTATTTTTCTTGCATCATCTTTCTCACATTAATAAAAGAAGTCTATCTAATTACCCATAGATGTAGGTCATATAATTGGTTGAACCATATAAATTCTTGTATTTTACTTAGTTAATTTTCTTCCTATATTATTTTTTTACACAATAATTGGTATCATAACAATTTGTATTGTAGTATAATCTTTGTTGTCAAGTTGTCTTTAATAGATCAAATGATTTCACTCTGTCAAAGGTGAATATAAGGGTGATTCTTATTTATTAGAGATGGGAAACAACGTTGAAAGGAGAAAAAAGTTGTCAAAAATCTTAAGAGCTTTAAAGAAGGACAAAATTATATAAAAAACATACAACACAATATTATTGAGTTTAGGTGATGAGGTTATGAAAGAGGTGGTTAATGAAATAATCACTACTTTGTATCACAACAACTTGAAAGTTAAGTATCAGAAGAAATCACTTACAAATTATTTAGATCAAGTGCAATATTTGTATACCTTGAGAATGACAGAAGTATGCAAGTGAAAGATCCTATTAATAATTTTAATCACTTTATCTTAGATTTACAAGGTGTTAGGGGTAAAATTAAGGATAAGGATTAAGCTATAATCTTTTTCTTTTTCTGACCCATTTCAAATGAGAATTTTGTTAATACCATGTTATATCGTAAAGAGACTATTTCTATTAGTGATACAAAAGATGATCTATATCCAAATAATTGTAGAAAAAGGTCTCTGAAATATATGAAAGTGGATCAGATGTGGATATGCTTATTGGCAGAAGAAGGAACAAAGAAAAGGATATTATAAAAAAGAGTAACTCACGATCCAAATTGAATACTAAAGTTTTTTTATGCTATAATTGTAAAGAAAAATGACACTTTGAGGGGGATTATCTACATCAAAAAATAGAAATATGAAAAGAAAAACATATGAAAAGGCAAATATTATTATAGTCTAGGAGAGTTTCAATTAAGAGGATGGAAGTAGTGATATTTTGATTATGTGTAATTTTGTTTTTATAAATTGATGGCTAATAGATAGTGATTCGTCTATCAAATGACTTTCAATAAAGATTATGCAAGTTATTTTAAAGAATAAAATGGTACTGTTAGAATGGATAATAACAAAGAGTATGTTATCAAAGACAGTTATTCAGTCTAGATCAAAATGCATGATGGAATTGTTAGAATATTGAATATCTAGTATGTTCCTGAGCTTTGGAAGAATATAACTTTCATATGTACCTTTGATAGTCAAGGGTGTTAAACTAAGGAAAGCTCCAATCGATTTTTGATGATAATAAAAAATAAATATTAATGAGTTTATTATTCAGATGGGAAATAATATAGGAACAAAATGTAGCAATAACTCAAGAAGATACTTTATGAAAATGATAACAAAGTTAAAGTTTGTAACCTTTAATGTGAAGATCAAGTCAAGAATAAAAGAAAAGTAAGGTACATTAAGGTCATTCTATATTTTGTAATATTGTTTGTAATCTCATTTAGGCACTTTGATAATCTTAAAGGGTCAGTATTCATAAACATTTTATCTTACTTCTTTATATAAGTCTTTTCATTCATCAAAATGTATTAAACCTTTTGAATTTTAAAGAAAAGTCTCTTGATCTTTCAAACATTCTCTAGGAGACATTTTAGAAGTTATTTTTTAATTATAATTGCTTTAAAAAAAATTGGAGCATTTGAAGTTATTAAAATTATGATTTTAGGGATTAATCGATTAATATGTGTTAATGGTAGATCAATGTAGGTTAAACATATAATGGGCTTGTTTGTTAACATATTAATTGATTAGTATGGTGATGTGGTCAACCAATGTCCTTTGAGGGGACATATTAGTCAACTAATATACCCTAAAAGTAAACTATTGTGTAATAACTAATATGTTTTGTATAATGAATGAACATTTGTTGACGAATATGACCTAATGGTAAATTAGCGTGCTAAAACTAGTCATTATAACGACTAGTTTTAACTCTAATGACTAGTAAAGAGGTCTCTAAAATCCTATAAATACATATTTTCTCATTGGTTCTTGTATAGGGAGGCATTTGGGTGTGTTATACACATTTTTCTAAGTGTTATTAAGCATTTCAACATGTATTGCCTTATATTTAAGTGAGTGAGCCTCTTTGGTATTATCAAAGTGATAAAATGAGATATCTTGAGTTTTAGGATTCTATTAGGATTTTGTTTGTTATATTTGTGAGTGTTTAAGTGGCATTGAGGTTTCTCTTTACTATTAAGAAAGATTATATAATGATTCCTCTTTATCGAAAAAAGATTGGACAAAGTTTATCCTCGCCATTGAATAATATTCAAGGAGTTATTTGTCAAATAGAATTCTAGGAAAGAGTTTTAGAAGTAGACATAAATAAGGGTTATTTGTCCAAGCACTATAAATCAGTTTGCCCTTTTTTCCTTACTCTTTTTACATTACTACTTAAATGTGTTCTTAAAATTTATTATTTTATATCACATATTCACTTTTTTATAAATTGTGCTTATTAATATACCAAGTTAGCAATTATTTTGTTTAAAATTTATTAACACCTAAATCACCTCCTTTAGGTGCCATTAGGGAGTAATAGAGGGTATAAGTTTTTTTTTGTTATAATGAGCAACTTAAGGTGGCAAAGGGTACATTTACCATGATAAAAAGAAAATTACAACATGAAATCTATACCTTTATAGGGAAGAAAAAATTGAGATTGATAGATGTTTCTCAGTCTTCAAGATAGAAGGATGATAGTACTATAATATAGTATATATGGATTAGTCATCATGGTAAGTAAGAGATGATAAAACCTCATAAAGGGTGCTTATTAAAGGATGAAAAATATATGAAGGTATAATTTTGTAAGTTTTATATGTTTAGTAGAAAGCCTAGAGTAACCTTTATGGATATAACATTTGGGGAGTTACATATGTTGAGGTAAACATATGGAAAGGATATGTTAAAGCCAATAGTGAGTAGTACTAGTTTAAAGGTGGTATAAGTGGTACCAAAACAACCTAGAACAAATGTTAAAGGGGAGGTTGAAAATTCTAGTACAGGAGATAGAATAGTGTTAAAAAAAGCATTAGAATATTATAACCAAGAATAGAATGGTATGGACCATCAAGCGACCAAAGAGATTTAGTTTGAGAGACTTAATCATGTATGCTATCGCCATTAGTAATATGAGGGTACAAGTATCTTTCAAGGCACTAGGGACAGTCAAGAAAAAGATAGATGGATAAAGGATGTTGTCAAGAATGTGAGGTTTCATAAGATCAAAAACTTGATTGCATATAGTCAGATCTTATTAGAAAAGGTTCACACTTTATAGGATGTAGCTAACATGTTGTTGAACTCGTTAGTCTAATTAAAGGGAAAAAATCTCATATAATTATGACTTTGATCGTTAGTCTTAAAAGAATAAAATTTTATAACTCAAGTAGTTAGTTTGAAACTGTTAGACCCCGAACTTTTCGTGAAAGATTAGAACTATTGAATGAGAAATTTTCGTGGTTAGTCACGAGTTAAGAGCAAATGAATGAAGAATTTTTTTAAACAAGAAATGATAGACAAGAGTAAAGTAGGGAATGAAAAATGTGGATAGATTCAAGATTTGCTACGATGTTTTTT
>JANKYE010000004.1:12453051-12467323 GCA_032467995.1 Erythroxylum dillonii | reverse complement strand
TGAAAGAGAGAAAGAAGAGAAAACAAGCTAGGGTTTTAATTTCCTTAGCCTTCAAGAGAGATTTTGAAGCTGTTTAATAAGAGAATAAGGAAGAGGAAGAAAAGAGCATCCATTTGAGCTAAAGATCTTTTCATTTGGTGAAAAATTAAGGTAAGATCTTTTTGACCTTTTTGAATTTTTGGAATGATTCTAGTTTATGGAGTTTAGAAAAATGTTTGGGTTTAAATGTTCTACAATCAATTTTTAGTGATTTTACATTGTGAAATTTTTAAATGGATTCCTATTGAAAGAGATGCGGTTTGTTTTAGGAAACCAAGAGAATCCTGCCCAAGAACAAGGAAAAAGACAATTTTGACTTGAAATTTTGCAAGTAAACTAGGTAGGTAAAATATTTATGGTTATTGTGTAAATGAGTAATGTGCCTAAATGTGTAAGTTTGTTTAAATTGCTAAGCTATGAACGAGAATTAGATATTATGAGTCTCATGTGCATTGCATATGCATATTATAAATGATTAAGTGTATAGAATGTGAAATAATATGAACATGTGAAATATTGAAAAATGTGAAATGAAATGTGATATGTGAATGGTATGTATTATGTGATGAGTGAGCCATCAATGATGGTCACTCACTGAGTTCGCAAAACTCACCCAAAATATACAAATATTTTTCAGGATCAGAAGAATACTCCGTTAGGCCAATGAGAGTATACCTACAGGATTCAAGTGAAGGATAAAGGTTGGGGTTAGTTCGCGTCTACATTGCATTGCATTTCTTTATTTTGTATTAAACTGTAAATTTCGCATCTTTTTGTATAAATTTGTATTTCGAATTGACTCAAATATATTGTATTTATGAAAGGTCCCATTGGTTATTGAAAAATTCTATTGATGGTTTTGTGGTAAGTGACAATGTTTATAAATGAATATGGGCCTAATTTTAGTAATGATTTCCGCAAAATGTGTCATTGATTTTTTTAAAAAAATTGTTCTGATTTTCGAGTGATTGAATGCTTTAATATGCCACCCTCGCGGGGCACGAACTCGGATATTACTATCGATGTTAGGTTCGAGTCATTACGGGAGTAGAGTGCTACAGTACCAGCTACTAAAAGTAGCATCCACAATGCTTCCAGTTCTAATGGGTTGCAATTAAGGCCAGACAATCCTTTTAAGTGAACTCAGGAATTTCAATGGTAGCGATCAGCAACCTGTAGCTCGATTCCAGATAAAAGAAGAGCAGATAACCTAGTTTCTATGAAAGGGATGACCTTGAACATTTACATATGCTTAAAAATGTTTTTCCTTTCATGCGTGAGGCCATTGTTTGCATAATAGTGGTCTGTGAAAACATATCCGTATGAATGCAAAAGAAAGAAAGATTATGAAAGGAGCTGTTCCGGAGAATTATCTTCTTGGATGAGCTAGTTGTATTTAACTAGTTTATTAGGGCATACAACATAATTGATGTTCTGTGCATTCTTTTGTAATGAAAATACAGAAAGTAATAATTGTGATAAGGTGTTTTACCTTATTTTCCAGTTAGCTTCTGCAGAAACCTGTTGGTATTAGTACCTTGTCCTGGTTTATTTGTGTTATAGTTTGGCCAGAGTTGTGCAAAGTTCTGGTCCTGGTGGTTAAGCACTTGCAGATGACATCTGTCTTCAGTGTTCAAATTTGTGTTATTGCCCGACTTTATATATGAGGACAGAGATGTTAACATTTGAATTAAGCATAAGTTCACGGTGCACATAACATTCTTATCCATTTTAGTTGCGAGAAAAAACTTACTGCAAGTGTCAACTGGAGGAATAACATAAGATATCTTTTTGCAGCTATCGTGGTGCTCAATATTTTAAAAGCTGGATTAGAAATTAAACTGATAAAACAAAATATTTAAGGTTTAAAAATTTTAATTAATATTAGACTGTCATAAAATCGGCTAAAGATTAAATAAAATTAAAGAATTTGAAATATAAGATTATCTTTACTTAGTAACGAATTTGAAATTTAATTAAAAAAAGATAACGTTAAATGAAAATTAATTGATTTATTTTGATTTATAATAATTTATTAATTTATAAAAAATGAACTAATTAATTAATTAATTAATCAATTTTTAATAATAAGATTTCTTAAAATAAATCGAACTAAAAAATTAAAATCTGAACTAAAAAGTTAAACCATTTAAAACTTTTACGATTAAATTTGTTATTGAATTATCTCTGAGAAGATTGACCTAGAATTTTTTGTATTATATAAGACCCCCTGATAATTTGCTGGGAAGAAAATTGAAGAGATGTGGCATCGTGACTTCAATAATAGGATTGCAGAGCAAGCTATATTTGTTTAGACATGGATAGACCATGGTCGATTTCTATCTGGAAAAGTAGCAAAGGTCAGAGACAAATTGTAAGCGTCCATGTATGAATGCTCGAACTGACTTATAGATGGCACATTTAGGGTACGAGGCAATCCTCAAGGCAGAATGTCCACGGAGTCGGTGCAAACAGATTGAATTACACTTGATCAAAAGTAACATGATCGTAGTGGAAACCAACCATTAGAAGGTAAGCCAAGACTATAATCAAAAGGATTTTCTTTTCTTTGTCAGCATCACGCACGTCTTCATGATGATTCAACTTCTACAAAGATGGTGACCACGTACTTTGTTTCTATTAGCCAGATTGGTATCCTTGAAATGACACCAAAATCAAGCATCTCCAGCTACAAGGGTAGGTATTTGGCCATGATTTACAAAATCAATTTTGTTCAAGCTCACGCAGCACAGCACACGCTCTGGCAGCTCTTCTTGCTGTTGTGCCTGAAAGACCACCACAGATAGAGCAGGTTAATGAAGTAGCAAACTAATGGATTCTGCTTGTTTTGAATTAGTTGTTCCATTGACAAATACCTGAATAGTTAAGCCCACATTAGCTATGCCATGTTGAAGACGATGTCGGAATGCTTCAAGCCCTTTCCTAGATATGTAGCTGAAACGATGAATATCCAGGTCAATCTCGAAATAGTTTGGCCCCTGCATAGTGTTAGAGCTACAAAACGTTAGAACATTATCGTACCAGACTTAACAAAGTAAAAACTTCCATTCTACTATGTCACAGCACAACTCAAATTATTCAGGAAAGGAATCTCATAGCACACACACACAAATGCATTCCAAATCTTGTTTACACCCAGTAGCTACCCTAATCAAACCGAGGGCCCATGGATCGGGAAAATTATGGTTACCTTGAAGAAATTGTGTTGAGGGCGAGAAAGCACTGGTTTGTCGTTATAAGCCAAGAGAAGCTTCCTTTCTGCAGAACTCAACTGCAAGTCCTCTGGATTAACCAGACCCGCCAAAATTTTTAGCCTTTCTCTGAAAGGAATAACGCTGTTCTTTCCAAAGCCTCTAGTCTTTTCCATCTCATCATCAACGAGTCTCTGGAACAGAAAGCAAAATGAGAAATTAGCAGAGATGTCTACTCTGTATTATGGATAAGAAGCCAATGATCATGAACTCGATTAACGTGAAGCACTTGTATAAGTATATACCTTGATACTATCTTGAAAATAAGACGAGATCTCTTTGTCAAAGTTCTCAGTCAGTTTAAAATATAAGACAAGGCTCATGCCTTCTCCGTCATCTTCAGCTTGAAACAGGGCAACAGGATAAGTGGGAAGCTGCAAGATGAACAACCTAAATCAATACAAAATAACCATCTGACATGTCAGTGAGGACTGTAAATCTTCTAGAGTGCAGTTTTAAAGGAGAAAGTACCTGTATGTTGAGAATCAACAATGAGGGTAACCTCTCATGAGGTTGGGAATGTGGAAGTTCAAGGTGCTGAGCAATGTGATGTATCTTTCGTGGGCATACAAATAAATCAACGCCAATAGGTACATATGGGCAATAGTCCGGCGCAGGTGACTTCTGCTTATTACTGCATCATTAAAGTTAGAGCTTTAGTTGCTATAACCCCATAATTTATGCACAAACGAAAGATAGACATTAATGATAATAGACAGAGATCATAAAGACATGCCTGAAAAAGTTCATCCCACGAAGCTTGAAAACTGAAGGTGAAACCTCAGACCAAGAAGCTGAAGTTAGTTTCCCTCCTGCTGAACTTGGAATCAGGTTCCCCGCCCTCGGACGGTATAACAAACTCTCAGCTGCACCAGTTTAAGTACTCATTTATGATGGAATCTCAAGTTTCATGGTATGGTTTACTAATTAACACCTGCAAGGATTGATACTTACAGAATTCAGTTGTCTCCCCTCCGTCACAGGATTTCCTCTTCAAAGAGAGAGTGATAACTGTTGATTTCTTTCTGCTTTCTTGATTCCTCTCCAATACCTCATGTGCGCCATCTTCAAGTCCTTTAAAACTTTCAAGTGCATCATCAAATGCTTTCTTTCTCTTAGTCAAAATGTCATCACCTTTTGAACCCCCTCCATCTATTTTCAGGTAACTTTCGTAGAAGCCCTCGTACTTGGACCCAGTGTCAACGAAGTGGGATGCAGTTCCGTACTCAAGCAATTGAGAATTTGGTTTATATCCAATTGCACTACTTACTGAAGAAAAGCCGTCTGATTGGTCAAAGAAACAAGTAAAACCAAGTATAAGAACTTGCTATCATTCTCAAAATCATAACATTAATAAGTTACCATACGATTGCTAAGGTATGCAAGTGTCTCACCTCCGTGCACACTGATGAAGTCATCCTCTGAATCCGAGTCTATAATACTAACCGAGTCAAACCACACCTCTTCTTGGCATATTCCTGCAAATTATTGAAGTTTCAAATTCAGGAATGAAACAGATACTGATAAGCTTACATGTATAACCCACAACCTAAGCAGAAATTGTTTACATGTACATATTCATCTTATCTTATACCAATATGCTTGCTATTTCCAGACCAAGTGTATAAAATCCTAAAGGCTTTTCTAGTAACATTCATATTTGCAGATTTGGACTTTCCTATAATAGAAGGAGAACACACCATTTTCATCAATTTGACTATGGTTCCATTGTAGCTGAGTGTGATGAAATGACTTGTTGGAGACTTCAGATCTCTTGCAGGTAGTTGCAGCACCCTTCTCATAATCGAGATGCACAAATTCACTAACAGCAATATCACTTACTCCAGCATCACTAAGCCGCGTCATAGGGACGTCGCCAATAGTTGAGGAAATCCTTCTGCAACGCCTGCCAACTCTATAACGACGTTTCTTGGACTTGGTTGGTTTTATCCTTGCATTAGATGTGGAGTAACAAGCCCCCATTATCACAACAATTTTCTATACCCTTTCTAAACTTTTACTTCATACGAGAACAGAATATCCCAGGAATTCCAGGCAAATAATAATAATGGCACCTGCGTTTGCGTTACAAAAATTTAATATTGTAGAAAGCTGAAGACTTGGATCAACCAAAATCGAGGATGAACAGTAAAAATTAGAAGGAAGCTTCACATCAAAAGGACAAAATGATGAAAGAACAGAGCTGTGTCAGCTACACTTATGCAGAGACTAGCATTCATATTGACATGCGAACGCGTCAAACAAAGATAAATATGAACTTCACCAGGGACTTCTTTATTAAATCCCAATAAATTAGTAAATCGTCCAATCTTGGATAGACAGGTCACAAATTCAAGGCTATTTGTCATAAGAAAATTAGGATGAGTTCCGAGATTAAAGATAAAAACTTAAGCATGAAGATTATGAAATCCCAAGAACAAATTACCTAGACTACTGCATTTATTTATCTGTTTATTCCATATAAAAGGAAAGGGAAGCATATGGGCAGATAACCAGACAAACATAAAGTCAGAGTCTCTAGTGGCAACTTACCGAATCAACTATCAAGCTTCTGACTTTCCGCTAGTCCAGAAAGCAAAGTTAGCTTTAGTGCAAAAGATGCCGTCTGATTCAAGAAAAATCAAGTTCCATAGCATACAGAGGCCTAAGTCCTAGTTGCCCACACCTGAAGAAAATAAGAATTAAAATGCATAAGCACTTGTCTATGAAAAACTATACATATACATCTCTAGGAACTACTTGAAACTCCAAAAACATAGAAATCCTATAGCCCAATTCTTACCAGAAACAGTATTACAACACAACTAAGGTTTTTCTTTTCTCCTTTATAACAATCACTAAACACAGCGAAACCGAATCAGATAACTACAAGTCGCCCCGTTGCTACAATGGTAAAAGACAAAACAAAGACGTGTAATTTGACATCCAAAGTGTCCACCAATTGTCCAAGAGTACATGAAAACGTCGAGGTTGAATAACTGATGAGTTTGACTCCGACCGATCAATATCAAAACAATTTACCAATCAACAAAAGAAAGACCAACTTCCATTTGGGATATCAAAGAAACATAAGAAGAACAGAGAAAGGATGGGAATGATGAGTGTTGACTTTTTGATCATATAGAAAAAATGAAAACAAAAAACAATTTTCGAGTCACAATTCACGAACACGGGTAACGTAACACATTTGTCATCGTTTAAAGAAACAGAACAGATACAGTATCCCATGTTGTATTGTATGGATACAAAATGATAAAAAGTAAGAAACTTTGTCGTTGGGGGTAATAACAAGACATAAAAAGTGAAATATGAAATGTTTCAAGGAAATGCATGTGAGAGAAGAGAAGAGCAAGAACCTGATGATGAGGATAGACTATAGAGCAAATAAAGGGGCATGGAAGAAACCCGAGTCAAGAACGCTCGGATCTTTCCACACACCCCAAGCACCTGTATGTATGTCTCTTTCAGTCTCTCTCTGGCGAGGGCTTCAACTTCTGAGAAGTTATGTCTATAGAAAGGAAGAAAGAGACAGAGAGAGATGCGAAGAAGCTAAAGAGTAACAGGAAGAGAACACAGATACCGGTCTTTTTGGATCCTCATTCCTACTATTTTGGTTTCTTATTGTAGACAGTGGACTAGATTCTCTTCTTTGGATCGTATACATGTATATAAATTGTTTACTGTTAGAACTGTTATTAGCTGTTTTCTTTTTTTACATTGAATGGAGGGGACATACATTTTGATGAAGGATACCTCGATGTCGTACTTGCATGCTCCTTGTCTTCACGCATGTGTTATCATTTATGCTAAATCTAATTTCACTTCTAGACTCCCCGACAGATTATGTATAAAGTAACACAACAAGCACTTGAGGAAATAATCCCAAGTTAATTTTGGGATGTTATATTATTTTTATTAATAAAAATGGACAACAAGAACTACTTAACGGTTTAAGTTAAGGATTCCATTCAACAGAATGGACCAATTCGCCGAATTATTACGTTTTCACACCTTAGAGTTCTACTCTATAGATCAATGTAACAACAACAGAATCAGCCCTCCATGATAATTGGCGGAGAAGTATAAGAATCATTACTATTTCATTTTTGCAGGATTAATCTTGACAAGCAAAATGAAATGTTGGAAAGAAACCTGTAGCAAACCAATGACTAGTACACGAGTAGAGGTCAATATGGTCATGTCCGACTGGGAAAGGAAAGATTTGATTTTCTGGTGTGCAGCAATAGCAGCAGGTGGTGTGCGAAAGTGACTCTTTTGGAGTTGGAACAAAAAACACCAGCTGGTTCCATTAATGTGTTTATGAGGCCCCTCATATTAGTATGGTAAACTACCACAACAAATAAACGATTTGGTGTTCAGTGGCAACCTCTGCTTTTTAATTACCAATAATATGGAAACCTGGTGTCACAAATTTGTATTGTTTGTGCTTGTTGTCAAGCAAACCATATAATACAACTTCCTATTCAAAACATTGTTGAGTGCACATCTTTTTCTTCTTCGTTCCTATTCTTTTTGTGATATACTAGAAAGGTGAAAAGCTAGGCTCAATTTCACAAATTAGGCTTATGTGACATGAATCATGTTAATATCAGTATGCAATCATATATATCTTAAAGCTTTGACTAGTCTCTTGTCTTTAAAATACAATCAAATATTTGCTGCATTTTAAAATTGAGATAAATATTATCATATGACTTATATTCAATTACAAATTAGGGAATAAACGCCTCTATAGTTTTATTTAATTCAGACAACACTCTTAATACACAATTTAGAAGATAAAATGAAATTGTGAAAAGTAAGATCTGATATGATGCACAAAGGTGGAGTCTGCATCCACTCAAAGAATTAAGTAACAGAATGATCACTGAAGACAGTTGGACAAAGAAATCATTAAAGTATGGGATCCTTCCAACCAATTTTGGGAGCATGAATAGCATGATTTATTTTCTATGACCTATTCGATGATTACTCTCTCACTCCTCCTAAAAGAAGAAGTTGATAAAAGAATAAAACTGGACCTAAAAAGGCATTACTTTTCATTAATAAATGATCTCGAAGCTATTCTAAAGTTTGGAAGTGGGAATTGGATGCCTAAGCAATCACAGTTTAATCTATCTATCTTTTGCTTGGATGGGCTTGCTTATGACTAAGACCAATCAATTCTATTTACACTATTAATTGAATTCCTCAATTAATACTGAAGTCATTAGAGTTAGTAAGTTGGTGATACTGAAATTGGTTTCAAGGTTTAAGTTCAGTGATTCAATTCATTCTTTATGATGTAGAGAAAAAAGTATAAAATAAATGGGGAAGTGACTTGAACATAAAGGCATTTCATTTACGTTAGTTTTTGTCTCCACTTCACCAATCATTCCAAAGAAAGAATCTTAGCAATGTATAAACCAGAGGGTTGAAAACACCTGAAGTAAACTAAAATTAGGTAATTGACTAGCTAGTTAACACCTATGTTTGCTACCTTTTCCATGTTCTCCAACTTCTTAGGTTTTAGGAGCTGTATGTATAGATCGCAACATTAGGGGGAAACTCAGGTAGGTTTGGCAATTGCATGCATGTATCCACTGAATGAGCGCCTATGCCATGATCCTGACTCCTACCCCATACAACGTTAGTGTTAGCTATTGAAACTATGGGGGTGGAGATGGGAACTCTGGAGCTTGTGGAATTCAACCAACCAATGGTTGTGTTTCTGCCAATATGGTTGATTTTTGTATCCCAATTCCAGTGGATTAATAAAATAATTTTGTCTATTGATGGGTAGTATAGAAGCACAATATCAGCAGCTAATGATTGTATGGTGTTTAGGATGTCAACTACAAAACGGCAGTATCACAGCTGGACTTGTTTCCTAGAAATTCAATTCTGCAACCACTCCAACATTTGAAGGGAAATAAGGTGCCTGCAGCAAATACTCTAACCACGACAATTTGGATTACCAACTCTTTTTCTTTATGTTTATGATTTTGATAGGACCATTTAAGGACCTAGAATATAAAAGTGCCTAAACTTTATTATGAACATGAACTGGATTGAGAATTAGGATTAGGTTATTTAATATAGAACTGGAGGCTGAGCACTTCTACCTACTTGGTTTGGATTTGGTTGGTCGTGTATACCATAAAAGAGGTGCTCCGTCTCATTTCCAAGCAACTCGTTAGGAAAAACTACTGCTATTGGATAATATAGTATCAGAAAATAAGGAATTGGTCTACCTTGCTCACTTAAGGCTCTTCCTTTCAGGAGGCTTTGAGTTCGAGTCATATCAAAAGAAGTGAAATGGGATATTTTCCTAATTGAAGATCCTCTAACTTTTTGGGCACAATTTCTTGATTAAATCAATTACTGATGCCTTGCTTCCAGCGGCAATGTGGGAGTTGAAGCTATTAGGAAATCTGAGAACTCCTGAAAAATTGATGCTGAACAGGGGGCAATGATCAATAAGCAGTCGACCAATCGAGTATGTGACGACTCCTTATGCGCAGAAGTGTACAGATTACATAAGAACCCGAAAAATCTTGGGGTTCCAAATTTACCTCCTTTAGAACTCTTGGAGTGGAGTCTTAGGGGCTTAGAATTAATCCGACTAATCTGAGATACATAGTGTAAATATAAAAAAAAAGAATATAAAGAATTGGGATGTGTGTCAATTTTTTTCCCTCTTTTACTTTATGGGAAGGATATTTGAACAGGCATTATGCGAATATCGACGGGACAATTTCTTGATGCACTTCAACTTTGAATTCACGGGGCAAAGCATTAAAATGACCACGTTCCTCCAATTTATTGCCAATTGGTTAATGTGTAAGGAAGCACATGGCCAACAACGCATCCATTTTCAATCCATTTAGTAGGTAGTCCCGAGTAAGTTCTCTGTCTTTCCTTTTCTTCTTTTGTAGGTTTAAATGTTTAACTAGGTTCTGCTATTAAGTATCCAGAACATCAATCATGAGACTATTTTAGAGATGATAAAAATAAGTTTGAGGGTTACTGATCCCAAATGAATTTTTTAATTTATAAAGAGGATTATTGATCTGCCCAAATAATAGTTTAGAATTACTTAAATAATAATTTAAAATTGTATTTTCACAATATAAACTTGCATTTCCCTAATTGCTAATTACATTTGATGCTATCTTTTGTAAAAATAAAATAGAATAATAAAATATAGTGCTCATAACTGAAATATTGTATTTAATTGGCTTTATATTGCATTTTTAAGAGTAGAATTATTTTGTTATTTTAAAATTAGATTAATGTGTTAAAGAATATTTTAAAATTTTCACTGTTATTATTATTTTTAAAGGACTCTAAAAAATGACAGTCAACAACTCTTCTTATAAATTAATTCAAACTCAACATAATTATTGAATAAAATTAGTAACAAAAGAATAAGATGGGGGCCATGGGTCTATGCCTTGTATTTATATTACTCTGTCATCAAGACGTAGTGAAATGAATAAAGTGAATGATGAATGATGAACCCTCTCCTTCCTAAAGCATATGATGAAATTGAGGATATCATTTATCCTTATACTAAGCATAACTTGGTAATGGAAATAAGACCTGATTATGGTACGACAATTGGTCTGATATTAGTCCCCTTATCCAACTTCCGAATCTACGAAGGTTCACAAACAGATTATCATTAGCCTCAAGGTTTTTGCCCTGATTGTTCATAGTGAATGACAAGGACAATTCCGAGGCTTTCATGATTTTTTGCGATATTTTCCTTTGCTTCAAAATACTAATCATGAAGATGTTATATCTTGAAAACTTCATTGGAGTGGTCAACTCATTAATTCCTCTTGCCACCAATTAATTTCTCCCAATCACGCAAGGCTCCTTGGTCCAATCTACTTTGGAAAAATGCTATCTGTCTTAAAAAAAAAAAACGAAAGAAGGGAACTTCATTAATAACCATTGTCAGCAGTTAAGGTTGAAGCAATACAAACGGGGAAACATAAATTCCAATAAACAAGACTTGACATAAAACTAGCATGTCTCGCAAAGGAGTGAGCTGCGCAGTTCGCAGATCTTTTACAAAAACCAAAATAAATATCATTAATGGAATGACAAAGAAATAAGCAATCATTAATAATCAAATCAACGTTAGACCGATTGCGACTAAGTGAGAGAAAGCTCTGAATAACCAATTGCGAATCAGGTTCAATAATAACAGAATGTAAGTGTTTCTTTTTAACCCAGCTTAAAGCCTCGCAGATACCCATAGCTTCTGCTGTAGACGGATGCAAAACACCTGGAAAAATATTACTACCAGCAGCTATACAATCGCCATTGCTATTGCGAACAACGAAGTCAGTATCAGTCTTTCTAGACTCCTTGAAAATAACAACATCTATGTTGATTTTAAGAGAGCCATCCGGTGGTTTTTGCCACAAAATAGGGGCGGAAAGGGCATTGTGTAACACTACAGTTTGACGTCTCTTGGCAGTAGTCCAATTTCTCAACATCAATCGGGCAAGAAAAAGAATAGCTTGAGCTGAATGCTTAAGGCCATGCCAAACCAAATCATTCCTATTCTTCCACAAAGCCCAACAAATGGAAATAGCCAAACACAAATCATCACCAGTATAAGTATGTGCGACAAATGAAAACTAAGCAGGCAGCGCAATAGAGTTAAAATGAAATAAACCCAATTGAGAATGTGACCACACCTCGCTACCACAACTGCACTCAAATAAAATATGTGAAACAGATTCCAGCCCAAGACTACAAATAGAACACAAAGGCAAAATATCGACACCTTTATGTACAAAAAGAGCACGAACTGGCAAGCAAGCATGTAGCGAACGCCAAAAGAAAATTTTCATCTTAGCAGGAATGTTCAAAGACCAAAACTTCTTCCAAAGAGGAGAGGGAAGCACATGATTCAAACCTCGAGGAACAGCATGAATGAAATGGTAAGCGCTTTTAAGAGAATATATCCCTTTCCTATCAAAGGCCCAAACCCAATCATCAATACTTCATTGAAAACTCAAAGGAATATGGAGAATTAAATCTCTATCTCGCTCATTAAATAAAGCTAAAATTAATGACAAATTCCATTGTTTAAGGTCATGTTGGATCAAATCCGAAACTCGAAGATTTAACCAAGAATCATCAAGGGTTGAAGTGACATAAGGATGCCTCTCATCTGGCAACCAAGGGTTAGAATAAACTCTTATGGTACTACCATTGCCAACACGTTTCCTACATCCTTGTTTAACAAATGCAATGCTAGAAAAAAATACTACTCCAAGTATAGCTAGGATTAGTACCTCTTTAAGCATCCCATATAGTGCTACGAGGATAGTAGCAAGCCTTAAGCACTTTGACAACCAATGAGGAATTGTTAGACAACAATCTCCAACACTGTTTCCCATACAAGGCCATATTAAAATCATGAAAAGTCCGAAAGCCCATGCCTCTAGATGTTTCGGCTAACACATTTTATCCCACGCCATCCAAGTAATGCCTTGCTTTCGTCTGACATTCTTACCCCACCAAAAAGAATTAAGCACTGTCTCAACCTTCTTACACACACCCATCGGCAATCTAAACACAATTATAGCATAGTTAAGAAGAGATTGAGCAACATATTTCAGAAGGACTTCTTTGCCAGCCCGAGAAAGAAATGTCCTATTCCAACCGTGAAACAGCTTTTATAACTTCTTCTCAATAAAGGAGAAAATTTCCTTCTTATCCCTCCCAATAAAAGAAGGTAAACCCAAATAAGCAACTTCTATAGAGCCTGATTCAACATAAAGACAGGAAGAAATTACAGTCCTCTGATGGTTTGAGGTGTTGGAGCTGAATCTAATAGAATACTTGTTGAAGTTCACGAGCTAACCCAAATCTAGTTCATAAGTATGTAAAATGTCCTTAATGGCTTCAGCCTCCTGAAGATTAGCAGGGAAGAAAAGATAATTATCATCAGCAAAGAAAAGATTTGAGACAAAAGGAGCACCTGTAGCAACCTTACATCCATGAATAGCTCCTCGACTCTCATATGATCGGATCATAGATGACAGTCCCTATGCACATAATATAAACAAATAAGGTGAAAGAGGATCATCTATCTCAATCCTCGCTTAGGATAAATAGGGCCTAGCAATTTATCTTCATGAGTCACATAATAGTAAGCAGAACAAACACATAATTTGACTAATCTAACCCATTGTATATGAAAACCTAAACGGAGTAGCACTTCCTCTAAATAATGCCACTCAATCCTATCATATACGCCTTGCTCATATCAAGCTTAAGAGCAACTTTACCATCAACCCTGTAACATCCCACCCTCAATTGGAAGGGTAAAATGGTAAATTGGCATAGGATGGGATAGATTGGGATTGCATAGGACTGCTCATGCATAATAAGATTGCTACACAGTAACATTTGTGCACATGAAATTACTGTACATGCATACATGACATTCCCGGTTTTCGTGCCTAATACAATTTTATTATGATTAACGTGGTTATTGGGTTTGAAAAATTATTTTGAGTGCGCCATTGAGTATTTTATATTTTAAAGGATTTTTCTGGATTTTTCGGAGAAAATTCCCGGACTGGAAAAATTGCCAAGTGGCGAATCGGTTGCTTTTCGGTAGCGAAAATTGCTACCCAATGGCACTGTATGTTGAGTTTTTTGGCTCCTTTGTTGTCCCATATTGGTTGGGGATAACAATTGAGACCAAGCTCTTACCTATATAAGGAGGGTGCTACCTCCTTGTTTAATGGACCAACCAAAGTCAAAGATGTAGTACAAATTTGACTCTAGTTAAATTCCTCCTTTGAGGTGAGAGTTGGAAAGTTTGTTTTGGGTATTTCTTTGTGGATGTGTTGGTGTATTAGGGGATTGGGTGAGAGGAAAAATTGTGTGATTGTAAGAATTTT
>JANKYE010000004.1:12414636-12429700 GCA_032467995.1 Erythroxylum dillonii | reverse complement strand
AAAATTACTGGAAAACGTTTAAATATAAGAATTAGAAAATGCTTTATATTACACTAAAGAAGTTTAATAACATTTAATGAAAGAAAAAGTTCAATAACATTTATTGAAAGACAAAGAAAGAAATGAAGTGAATCATTTGAAATAAGGAATTCTTTTAAATAATAGTACTCTTAACGCTCATTAAATAAAATTTAATTTGCTAAAAACTAAAATAAAAGTAATAAATTTTTAAAACTAAAAATTGAGATAAAATGAATATTTTATTTTTAAATTAAAATGTCAGAACAATATTATTTTGTTATTATTTGTCGGGCCTAAGCAGCTTAACCGCGGGATCCAAGTTAAGGCCCTAAATGACCTAAGTTCTGGGCAACTCAAATCTGATCGGTTGATCTCCTGCCCATCTCTGCCTCTCTAACCACTAAACGGCAAAACGGCCCTCCCTCGTAACATCACAAACACTCCTTTACACTTTTTAAGACTCAATTTCAAGTGAGCAAATTAAACACCGCTGCGTGGCTTTGTCCATATCTAGACTAGACCTCTTTATTTCGCTTGGCGACGAACAATCAGTTTCAACGAACTTGGATACACCTTCTTGGATAAGTTCTTTGTCACTCACACTGCGAAACTCATACACGCATTATTGGCTGGTGATGCGTAAAAGGCATATAGCGTTGTAGTCATGTTGTTCGACGAAATGCTTAACTGAAAAGTTTCCTTGCTTTTCTTCTTGTAAGGTAAGTCAAATTTTGGTTTATCTGTTTCTTTGCTGGAGTTGGCTGCAAATGGGTCTCTCTTCAGATGAAAAAGTACAGAAATACGAGGAATTCTTGGAGTGCCGATTGAAACCTGACCTTGTCCACGCTGTAGCTGAAAGGTATTGCCTTTTCTCTGTTCTTCACCTGGCCTTTTTTTTTTCACCTTCGAGAAGTCTAAAGGTCTCAGCTTTCATGATACATTCCTTTAACATGTATTCTTTAGCATTTTACTGCAAGTGGTTTTCTGCTTTTGTAAGTCCTTTGTTCTGTTCCATATGCCTCTTGGGATAGTCCGTATTTAGTACAGTGCTGTCCTGTTAGAAGAATAAACATTCAGTCTGTGCTTGCTTCTGGCCTCTGGAGTACTTACGTTTTCTGATGTGATTCTCTTGTTTTGGCGGCTTGGATAACTACTTGATGTATAAACTGTTGGGCATGAATGCTTTCTTGCCTCCCGTTGCTATTTTATGTGAAAGGAAAAATTTATGGTTGAAGATGGTTTGTAGATCCCAAGAACTTTATAAGTTAACAAGCATGCTTGGGCTGATGGTACAAAACCAATTTCATAAGTCTTTTATATATGTAATCAATTTTTTTTTCCATAAATCACAATATTAGTTGCACCAGAATCAGTTTTCTCCTTCCCCAATTTGATCTTAAAAATTCGAGCTAAAGAAGCTAAGAAAATAGTTAGGATATGGCATCTTTAGTTTGCTGCGCTAATATTTGACTTTTGGAATATACAACTTATCTTTTCATGCAAGCTTAATGCTTGATTGCTGTTCTTTTTCTTCTTGTTTTTGCCCCGGGCGTGTAATTTGCAGGGATAAGGTCTTTGAAAAACAAAAGATATTGTATCCTTTTCTTATTATCAGGTTGCTGGAGATCTGATATCAACTTCGTTGCCCTTCTCTTTAACAGATGTTCCCTTGTGGATTACTTTATAGATAATGCCCCTTTTGGCTGATTACTTTCTGCTTAATCTGTAATGTGCAAATTATGCAAAGAATTCTTCACGTCCCAAAATATATTGGCTTGGCATAGAAATAGTCCAAGAAATTGAAAATTCTAAAGAAAACCAAGAGTTGTGGTATCTCAGACGAACATCTCTTTTCTGTTTCCATTATTCTGGTTCAATATTCCGGTACTTCTCTATGTCCTAAAAATTCCTTTAGTTGATATCTGCATGTTTTGAGCTTCTAGCTTGTGGCCATGTTTTACTTGACTAATAACTTCTAGCTCAGAGCTGCGAGGGAACATAGAGAATCTACAGAAAAATAGTGTGACCAGTCTCAGGACATTGGTCAACCTTGGCTCCGAAGTATATATGCAAGCTGATGTGTAAGTCATCATTATCTTAAAGTGCTTTGCTTTCTATCAATGGTGGATTCCTTTTTACCTGGTCTCAAGTCCATCTACTTTCTCTCGTCTTGTGTCCTTTTCCCATATTTTTATGGGGTTGGCTATTATCCTTTATGTTTGCAGGCCAAATACACAACACATCTTTGTTGATGTTGGACTGGGATTTTATGTGGAGTTTACATGGTCTGAAGCTTTGAAGTTCATACCATTGAGGGAGGAAAGGCTATCTAGGTATTGCTTTTCTCTTTTTCCATGTATATCTCTTCATAGCCGGTAAATTTTTGTATCAGGTTATATGAGTACGAGTGTGGATATGATTTTTGAGGATGAGTATGGGTATTAATATTAATATACCCAACCTGTTGAGATCCCTAGTTGCTATGGTCAGAACTTTGTTTTCTATCAGAGTTTAATGTCTAACGAGTGTCTGAAGTGCATTTTGCAGGCAGATAGAAGAATATACCCAGCAAATTGCTCATATTAAAGCTCAGATCAAGCTGGTCAGTATATCTTTAGTGAGGATCTTCGTTGCTATACTCTTAAAACACTCCACATCTCTCATTTCTCTTAGTGACTATCTCAGATTGTCCTGCCCTTTTGTTGAATGTGAACCAAGAGTGTTTATACATTCATATGTTACGTATTTGTATTTTTTAACACACAGACACACGCATGCGATAGCACTTTTCTATCCAAGTCTTTCTCCAATGTGAGGAAGCATTGGTTGGTTTCTTTCTAAAGTTCTGTAAACAACTAATTGGCTGGGTGTAGGTCTGTGAAGGCATCCGGGAATTACTACTGCTTCCAGATGAAAAATCTCTACCAGGGCCAGTTTTTTAACGTCGCCAATTTGAAACCAGTGTGAATTGCTTTCTTGCACAGTTTACATTCACCTTGTGAAGAAGTCATATAACAATGTGATCCTTTTATGTTGCGGCTTCAGAGGGACTGAACTCAAATTCATTTCCATCTTTCTGCTCTTTCATTCAACTCATAACCAGAATCTCTACCACAGTTTAGTTTAGGAACCATCACCTTTGTTAATCCACCTATTGGGTACTACCCCTTCCTCTTCGAAGATATGTCAGGACTCTGTATCCCACGACTTGTAGTGTAAGTTGTTTTCGGTTCTCTCCATTAATTAAAAAAAAACCGCAACATCAAAGAGATTCAGTCAAAGGGTCGTTCTTAACTTCACAAGGCAAGAAATTAAAGCACACATACAGGTGTTCGGGCCAAAATTTTTTATTCATTATAATGCTCCCTATTTATAAAGGTCTTGAGCTCCCTTGTTTTTGAATAGGAAAAGGAAACTAAAATCTTACCAAAAATTAACTAATAAATGTATTTAATTTGACTAGGAAATAAAGAAAAAAATGCTTAATTTGACTAAAAAAAAAAGAAAACAAATCTGCTTAATTTGAATAAAGAATAATACTTAGTGGTAACTAAATTGACTTTTAAACCCTTTTGTTAATTATTATTGTTCCTAAAATTATAATAAAAAAAATGACAATAAAATAATACTTTTTCAAATTTAGTCATAATAAGCATGTAGCCTATATTTAGTCCAAACTTAACAACCTTTTGTTCAACCTATGAAAAGTAATGCCCCTTGCATTTAGCACATGTAGTTCAAGTATTAATGTTTCATAATTATCTCTATTTACTAGATCATTCTTTGATGCTCTCGCATCATTCTCCCCTTCTTCAAAAGAAGTTGCCCTCGACTCTTTCAGCTTGTCATCCTTAAGATAGGGAGAAAGGTCACCAACGTTAAATGTAGTTGAAACTCCATATTGGGCAAGCCTAGTTTGTAAGTAATTTCTCCAATTTTCTTGAGCACCTTGAATGGACCTTCAGATCTAGACATTAGTGTTTTTTTATTCCCCCTTTTGCTGGATCTTTCCAAAAATGGAACCAAACAAGATCACCTGGTTCAAATGAAGGATGTTTGCAGAACTTATTTGCTCTTGCTTTTTATTCTCGTCTGCCTTCTCTATTTTAGCTTGAATTTAGTTATGGAGCTTTGCCATCTCTTTAACATATTTCTTAGCATCAAAGTTCAACAATTGATTCCTTGGGAGAGGTAAAATCAATGGGAATGTATGGAGTAACTTCATACACCACTTCAAACGGTGACTTCCCCATTGCACGCAAAGGTGACTTGTTGTAGGTGAACTCTGCATATGTAAGTTTGAGATCCTAATCTTTGGTTGTCTTATTCACTAACCCAAGCAACAAAGCATATAAAGTTTTGTTCGTAAATTCAATTTGGCCGTCGATATATGGATGATGCGATGTACAAAACAAGAGCTTTGTTCCTGGCATCTCCATATGGAGATTGCCAAAAGTGACTTCAGAACTTCAAGTCCTGATCTGATACAATTGACTTGGGCACCCCATATAAATGAACGATCTCCTTGAAATACAAATTAGCTGTATATAAAGCATCATCCGTCTTGTGATAAGGAACAAAGTATGCCATCTTGAATAATCGATATACTACTACTATGATTGCATCTTTTCCTTATTGCGTATGAGGTAGCTCTATGATGAAGTCCATGCTCATGTTTTCCCAAGGTCTTAGAGGTATGGACAAAGGCATATATAAACCTTAATGAAATGTGCTCTTAGCTCATTGACACTACCTACATTGATTAACAAGATCTTGAACATCAACTTGTATGTGAGACCAATAGAAGTACTCTTGAAGCACTTTTAAAGTTTGGTGAATGCCAAAATGACTGTCAATCCTCCTTCGTGTGCTTCCCTAACCAACAACTCACAAAGGAAACACCTGGGAACACACAATTTGTTCATGGATGTACACTTCTCCACTTTCCCGAACAACTTATACTCTCTCAAAGTTTCAAATAAAGTTTTCAAATACTCTAAATGTAAAACCCTGAAAATTTTCTTTCATTTGAATATAAATTTTTATTTTCAGTGAATAGTATTTTTGAATGAATAATGAATTCGGGTGAATAATATTTCCGCTTGAATAGTGATTTTTAGGACTTAACTCCGAAAGAATTGAAAATATCCAAAATAGGTATTATAGTCTAATGATACTAAAAATGATTGAAAATAAGTTCGACCGGATAGATTTCAGGAGTTCCGAAAGTGTAGGATTAAAATGCCCTTTTTAGAAAATAATGAGTATTGATAATTTTAAACCAATATGAATTTCTTTTAAGCATTTAGTCAATAAGTATTGACCCTAATTTGAGTATGTCATGGTCAATTTGATGATACGACAGTTGTGAAATATTTTCATAATTTAATTCAATTAGTTGGTGAATTAATCATTAAAGGGCAATTTGATCTTTTTGTACAAAATGGTATTATTGGATTAATGAAACACACTTATTGACCAATTAGAAGATTTCTTAAGGGTTAAGAATCATTAATTAAATGGCGATGAGTCATTAGAGATGACCAACGAGAAAATAACGTGTAATGCACTAAATGAGTATAAAAATAAAAAATTAGTCATGACTGGCTTCATTTGGTGTGTTAACCGTGAGAGTGGGAAAAAAAAAGGAAAGAAGAGAAGCTAAGGTGGAATTCTACCAAGTAGAAGAAGAAGAAGAAGAGGGCATCCATTTTTAATAGATTTTGAGTGTGATTTAGAGAAATTTTGATCAAGTCTAAGTGCTTATATACTACCCAAGAGATTGAAATAAAAATGGTAAGTTTTCCTAGCTTAAGCTACTAGTTTGTAGGATTTTTAGTGGGATATATTTATTTATAATCAACGGTGGTTTTCTAACTTATCATACAGTAGATAATAAGTTTGAAAACATTTAAGAGTTGAACACAAGAAAATAAACCAAGAGACCAAGCTTGAAAGAATTGGTCAAGGTTAGGGTTTTGTGATTAAAAATTGGTTTGATTTCATTCTATGTGTTTGGAATTCAATTCATATACGTGGGAAGCTAATTAGTTTGTTGAAAATAAAAATGAAATTGATTGGTCGCTTAGAAGATGAATTTGGACTAGGTGAAGTTTATGTAAGTTTGAAGATTTTTTTTTTGGTTAAATGATTAGGGATGATATTATGTGAATTGAATAATGTTATAGGTTTCAAAACATGTATTTATGATATGATATGTTAAGAAAATGGAAGGATAATTGATGTGTATCAATTCCGCCAAGCTAGAAAATTGTTGGAGAAAATTTGTAATTTTTAGGTTGATGTGTTTGGATGATGCTTGACATGAATCTTAGGTGAATTGTGTTGAAAAATTGAAAAGAAAATGAAACGCTAATATATGTGTATGTGTTGAGGGTAACTCGGCCTTAAGGGGAAATGTAGTTGTTGGTGTGAGTTGTCGAAGTTTGATTATGATTAAGGTGTAAATAAGCTGAAATTTGAAGGTTGTTATTGTGAAAAATCAAATGGAAAAAGTTAGCATTAATAGAATTACATATTTGACCATATGGTGAATTAATTGGGTGAGTGTTTTGAAGAAATTGATGAGTTAGAATAGGTAAAAGATGACATTTGAGTAATTATCAAAGTTAGATTTTGAAACGGAGAACAATAAATTAACTTATGGAAATTAGAGCAGAAATATGATTAGTGTATTGTTACACGATTAAACACTAATCTTAAATTCGATTAAACCGAAAATATAATATGATTAATGTATTGTTACACGATTAAACACTAATTTCAAATTCGATTAAACCGAAAATATAGTTTAAATGCCTTACTTCCAATTTGGAAATAAATGTCTAAGCGAAATGAGATTTGTGTAAGTAAAGGAGAGGTACATAACGCGTGAGTGTGCTTGGCGATAAATTGCAAAACTTTGAGTGTATTTTAATTGTTTTATATGAATAAATTCTTTGTAAAAGAATTGATAACATTTGATTTTAAATTATACATTAAATTGTAAGATTATGAATTTTATTAGTATTTTTATTAATATAAAATCCTCCCATAATTGATTTCAAAAATAATATGATTTGTAAATGTATAAGTTGCTTTTTATTTACCAAGTGATTTAAATTCTATGCCAAAAGTTAAGGTACTAAGAAAAATAAATTTTTAGCCTATGATACACCTTAATGGTATTATAGATTTATTGGTCGAAATATCCTAAAATGTGCATGGTAGTGTTTGAGGGGCGTCGATTACTAACAATGGTTATTGTGTCTGTCAATAGTACAATGAGTCACCTCTGCATATATTAGGTATATATAGTGCTAGTCAAAATTATTACGGGTAAGCGATGTAAACCCAACTTCGTAACCTATTGTAAGTAAGCAATGCAGAGCCAGCTTCGCACCCAGTGGTTAACTAGTCACGGATAAACAATACAGAACCAACTTAGTGAATTTATTATACCTAAGGCATCGTATCATACCAATTCTAGTAGTTGGCTTATTTTCAGTATAAAAGTTTTTAGAAAACTTATTACCACCACTGTTTATTGTTTAAGGAAAATGGAATATGAAAACTTTTATATTATGATTTTAATTTCAAAATAGTATTTCAAAAAAATTGAAATTGTGTTATATTAAATAAAATGAATTTGTTTTAAGGAGGTTTAAATTATTAAATATGATTTGAATAGAAAATATAACACTCACTCAGCTTATTTATCACACTCTCGTTTTTGTTTTTAAAATAAAACCTCCCAGTTGCATGTTCAGGGGCTTCAGCAGCAGGGACTCCTCAAGAGTAGTTAGCTTTGTCACATACTGTTGTGTAGACATTTTTGCCTTGTAAATACATTTTGGGAACAATTGCATATTTATAAATATTTTTTAAATATAATTTTGTGTAAAGAATGCATGTATGTAAATGTTTTAAGATTAATGCATGAATATTTTTATCTTTTTTAAAATTTATTAATTGGATTGTTTGAGGTTGCTTGTGAGTGGAATTGAAGTCTAAAATTTTTAGCGAAGAATTTGATGTAATATAGAAGTGTTTTGAACATTTTCAGGGACTTTGGAAATTTTGAAATTAAAAAAATGTAGCCATTATACTACCGAAATTTTTAATAAAATGATTTGAAAAAAATTCCACTGTTTATATTTCTTAATGTTGAGCTAAGGTTTTTTGTTAAAAGAAAAATAGGCTTAGCTTTATCGGAACTTTCCAACTGGATAAACAACGATAAATTTGTTTTGGGAGAGGAGTGCTAGGCAGGCCGCCTAGTTGTTTTAAGAGAGGGGCCTGTCACTAAATGCTCTATATCACTTCTATAATATAAAAGAATGACATCTAGATAAACAACGATAAATTTTCCGTGAAAAAGATATAATACCTTGTTTATAAGATGCATGAAAGTACTTGGTGCATTGGTTAGCCTAAAAGGCATGACTAACCACTCGTACAACTCATACATGGTTTTAAATGTTGTCTTCAATTCATCTCCTATATGCATTCTGATTTAATGATAGCCACTGCAGAGACAAATCTAAGAAAACACCTTAGAGCTATATAACTCGTCAAGCATATCATCAAGCCTAGGCATGGGAAACTTATAATTATATTGTTTATAGCCTCGCTATCTGTGCATATTCTCCACGACCTATCCTTATTTGGAACTAACAATGTTGAAACAATGCGTAGGGGCATGCTTTCGTGAATGTAACCATGTTTTAACTGCTCTTGCACCTACCTTTGTAATTCCTTTGCTTCATCGGGATTCAATATATAAGCGAGATTGTTGGGTAGTGGCAGATCTGGTGTTAAATCAATTTAGTGCTCAATCCCACAAAAAAGAAGAAGGCAAACTCAATAGTAAATCTTTAGGAAACACATCTAAAAATTGGCCTAATAACTGCTACAAATCTGGATGAATTCGTAGGCTTTCATCCCTTTAGCTTCCTTCAAATCCAACACAAAAGCCTCATTACATTCTTGCAAATCCCTTAGAAATTCAGTTTTATCAATAACTAGTAGCTTCTTGCTTGGTTTGTTTTTTTCGATATTGCAAAGTTTAGAAGATGGTAATGACAATAAAGTGATTCACTTTGCATCTTTCTTGACCGAATAAGAATTTCTAAATTCATCATGATTTACCCTCCTATCATAATGTCATGGTCTCCCAAGAAGAATATGTCATGCATCCGTTGGAATTATATCATAAAAAATCTTGTCCTTGAACTTGTTTCCAATAAAAAATGCCACATAACTTGTTTAGTTACCTTTAGATCATTCCACTTGTTTAAGCATCTTAAGGAGTATGGTCTAAGATGCTTCTTTGTAGACAAGTTTAGTTTCTCAACCAAATAAGTTAAGGCAATATTAGTACAAAAAGGAAATGTTAGTACAGCTTCCACTATCCATAATTAAATTACAAAGCTTACCATTAACTATGCATTATTTGTGGAAAAGTTGTTTATGTTGTTGTGCATCTAAGGGGACACTTTTAGCCTTTAGGATACATCTAATCATCAATGACTCCCCTTCCTCATCAACTACCACTTCTAAATTTTTAACAACTTCATCCTTGATGTCACTTTCTTGTGGGGTAAAATAGAGTCATATTGAGATTTCTAACCTTTTGCATCCCTTGCATCGTCAAGACTTGCTTAGTAGGGCACTCATATTGATAATAATCAAACCTTTAGCATTAAAGCACTTACGCTTGATATTTTCTTACGATTGAGGTTGGACATTTGAATGACATTATTCTCTTTCTTCTTATCGAAATTAGCCCCTTGTTAACTCAAACCCACCTTTTCTTTTGCCCTAATGCTGCTTGCATTAGTCATGAATCTTCTTTGGTATTTAGTATAGCCATTAACAATCGTTTCACGAATAGTCCTCTTCTTTTGTTTTCCAAACTTAAAAGCAAAGTGGCACTGCCTACTTAAAAGTGTTATAAGTTGAAACCTCCACTTGATCAACTATCGAAGCGTTCAAACCTCCAACGAAGCGGGCCATATGTCACAAAGTAAGGCGAACTTCTCTAAATCTCTAATATATACTTCCACACTCAAGTTCTCTTGTTTGACCTTAACGAGACATATATAGAGATCTCAATCATATTTTCGGGAAAGGAACTTCTACCTTATGTGTTTCTTAATTATTTCCTATGAGCTTATTTTCTCCTTATACTATTTTCTGCATTTAGCCTTAAGATTCTCATACCAAATACCTACAAACTTAGAGAGTTTGATAATTGCCACCTTGACCTTCTTCTTGTCATCAAATCCTTTGTACTTGAAGATCCTTTTAGTTTTCCTTAACCACTCAAGGAAATCTTTGGGCTCTAAACTCCCATCAAAATTTAAAAGTTCGAATTTAAGCCCACGATCATCATCAAAATTGGTTCTTAGGGTTCAAAGAAAATTGACTCTAGTTTTTCTTAAATTCTCCAACTCTTTAAACTTGACTTCACTTTTTCCTCCTTATACTGTATAACTCAATGAACCATGCCTTTAATATTATCATTAGTCTCTTAAATTCTTTTTTTTTTTGGCTAGTTTCACACATTGTCCAAGAGACTTGATCAGTTTTGCGACCGACTTGGCCATAGCTTCTTTGATTAACTTCTTCAATGCTTCATCATTGTACATATTACAAATCACAAACTAGATTCAAGAAGTTACAGACCAAAAAATTTTTATGCTTAAGGAAATTTCAAAAAACAACTTTTATACCACCTAATGTGTTTGGTTACTCAAAAAAATAAATCTTCACATGTTTTGTTTGATTAGAATTAAAATTAATCAAATTTTGTTATAAGAGTTGAATTATAGAGAAAAAAGATAGAAAATAACTTGAGTTCAACCCTTCTAAAGCCATAAGACCAAAAAGATTCACCCAATGGTTATTCCTAACCTCGAAATATAAGAAACAAAAACACACATATAAGTACTTGCAAAAAAAAATCTCAACCTAAATTTTATTGCCTAAATTCTGCTTTATTTATTACAATGCTCCTTATTTATAGAGGTATTAAGCTTCATTGTTTTTTAATAGGAAAAAGAAACTAAAATTCTACTAAAAATAATCTAGCAAATATGCTTAATTTAACTAGAAAACAAATATGCCTAATTTGACTAGGAAACAAAGAAAACAAAAATACTTAATTTGACTAGGAAACAAAGAATAGTACTTCAGTGACTACCAAACCTACTTTCCCTTCCTTTTCTTAATTATTATCCTTCCTAAAATGATAATAATAGAAAAATGTGAAAATAAAATAAAATATCCTAAATTTTAGTCATAATAAGTATGTAGCTCATATTTAGTCCAAACCCAAGTACCTTCTCTTTTATCCCATAAAAAGTGATGTCTCTTGCATTTAGCCCATGCAATCCAAATATTAATGCTTCGTGATTATCTCCATGTACTAGACCATTCTTGAATGATCTTGCATCAATTAGCCTCACATTTATAATATACCTTTGAATTGATCATGGTGATATAAGAGTGCAAGTTTCTTATCTACTTATTATTAAAAGCATGACAAGTATTACTATTCTAATTCAAAAGAACAAGATCATATTATGACTTGCAAATATCTAGCTCTCAGTAGCCTTTTCTTATGGGAGAATTTTGACATAGTTTTAGTCAAACTAAATTGATAAAATTAAGTTGGCTTAAATTTGGCATGATGGAAAGATATAAATCATTGTTGAGTTGTATATTATTTAAAAAGTTAATTTTAGTGTTTTTGATATTTCAAAGATTGTGAGATCCTAAGTGATTTTTATCTCTTTTTAAAATAGTGAAATTTTAGGAGACACTTTTGTTTTTCCTTTCTTAAGATAATTAGAGAAACTGTTTTCTTCTCTTCAATGAGTGTAAAATTTTAAGAAATTGATCCTTATTCTTAGAGTTTTTTCCTTCTTACTTTAAGGTGTATATAAATATGTAATTCTAAATCATAGGCATGGTATCAGAATCTTATAGTTTTTTTTTCAAGAGTTTTTCTTCTAGCAACCTTTATTGTTGTGTTTTTTTGGACTATATCTTTCTTTTTTTTAGCTCAATATATCTGCATTAAAGATTGTGTAAAGTTTAAATAAATGAGTTTTTAATAGCAAGGAGATTAATAGTGTCAAATTTTAAGATATTAATCTTTATTCTTAGAGATTTTTTATTTTTTCATACTTTAAGGTATATATAAATATGTAATTCTAAATCATGGACATGGTATCAGAATCTTATGGTTTTTTCAAAGAGTTTTCTTTCAAGCAACCTTTATTGTTATGTTTTTTTGGACCTTATTTTTCTTTTTTTTTATCTCATATATCTACATTCAAGATTGTGTAAAGTTCGAATAAATGGATTTTTAATAGCAAGGAGATTGATAGACTTTATTGAGATTTCTTAAGAAGTTATTTGTAGTTGACTTTTTGGATCTCTTAAATAAACCTTTATTTTGAATGAATTCTTTACACAATTATTATGTCAATACTTGGATAATTTTCTCTAGTGCTACAAACTATATGACTCACTCCTCATTATACTTATAGTCCCATTACACATCACTTAAATACTTTTCACCATCTTACAAAAAATATGAGTCTAAATATAGTTTCTATTCTTAATATTGTTTAGGAGTAATGGTTAAAAAGGAAATGGAAGAATGTTGTGAGATAGAAAATGGATGCATTAGAAAAAAAGTAGGATATAAAAGATTGTTAATAAACCAAAGAAGAAAGAACATAGTTGATTGCAAATGAATCTTCATATTGAAATATAAGAATGATAGATCATAAAAGATATATAAAGCACAATTAGTTGTTAACGAATACATTGAAACTTATAAGATTGATTATTAAGAAACATTTTTCCTAGTGACAAAAATGAATATTATGAGGATTTTTTTTAATCATTGGCAGCTCACTTTGACTAGCAACTTCTACAGTTTGATTTGAAAAAGCCTTCCTTTATGGTGAAATTTACATGAAAATTTATTAGGTTTTCAAGAAAATACGAATAATAAAGTTTGAAAGTTGAAAAAAGCATTATATGGGTCAATCAAAATATTAGAGCATAATTTGGTAGATTTTCTAAAGTTATGAAAGGGAAATAAACAGAGTCAAAGTGATCACAATCTCTTCTTCAAGCACATAACTATAAGGGGAATGGCCATGCTTGTAGTATATGTCAATGATATTGTTATAATTGGAAATGTTGAAGAAGAGAAAGAAGAATTGAAGCAACCTCTAATTAAGGAATTCAAGATAAAAGACTTTGAGAAATTGAAGTACTTCTTTTATATTGAGGTGATATATTCTACATAAGAAATTTTCGTATCTTAAAGTATATGATTGATCTCTTAAAGGAGACAATAAAGATCAGATGCAAATCAGTCTATAATAGACCCAAATAATAAGTTTAGAGAAGTGAACGAAGAACTAATTGGTGATAGAAAGATTTACTAAATGCTAGTAAGTAGACTAGTAGACCTTGTTCATATTTGACTCGACATAGCATACTTAATAAGCATAATTAGTCAATTCATGCATGATCTAATAAATTTACATTTACGAGCTGTGTATAGGATGCTGCATTACTTAAAAGGCAATCTAAAGAAAGAAATTATGTTTAAGAAAAATAATCATCTCATTTTAGAAGCATACATTGTTGCACATTATTCATAATTTGTAGTGAATTGAAGATCAACCATGGATTATTTTGATAATAAATTAACCATCAATATTGCTCATAACTCTGTCAACATGATAAGACAAAATATGTTAAAATTGATATACATTTTATCAAAGAGAAATTGGAGGAAGGACTTGTATGCATGTCATATGTTGCATCTTGAAGTCAACTAACTGATGTTGTAACAAAGAGATTGAGTAGTTCAAGTTTTCATGATATTTTTATTCAAACTTGGAATGAAAGACATCAATTCCTTACCTTAAGGGGGTGTCAAGTTGAATATTAGTTGTATACTATTTTAGGAAAGTCAATGTTTTGATATTCTAAAGATTGTATACTCTTAAAAAATTGTTCTCCTTAAATAAAAGAATATGAAATTTTAAAAGACTATTTTTTTTCATTTTTAAAAGAGTATAATATTTTAAGAAAATGATTTCCCTTCTTAATAAAGTGAAATTTTAAGAGATTAAATCATATTCTTAGAGATTATTTTCTTCCTACAATAAAATGTAATCCTAAATTATTTCTTACACCTAAATTATTTAGTAAGAAGATAATTTATTTTTTCTTTTATTTTGCGACATTCATCATTAATGTTTAGAAATTTTAAGGTCATAGCATTTTGCAGGACCTGACAATCTTTTGACAGCAAACATTTGCAAAACTACACGTGGAAACAACATGCTGGATTCCAAACCTCTGTTCTGTTGTGAAAATAAAAACGAAATTTGGTGCCTTTTTCTATAAAATGACATCATTAACGAGTCCAGATCTCCTGTCCAATATTATGGTATTTTATTGTGTCCAATAAATCTCAGCCGTTTATTTATGTGGGTCCCGCATGGGATCCACGTGAGGTCCGCAAAATAAATGGTTGAGATTTCATGAGACAGAATAAGACAGAGTAAAACTGGACAAAGGATCTAGTCTCATCGTTAACGGCTTACGCTATGCATTAACAAACTATTGCCCTGCCCAGTCTCGTGTTAAGGGAAACTGATAACTTTTACGAAGCAAATAATGATAAAAATCACACACACGATAACAATAATTGGTTTGGGTGGGTTCCGAAGCCCACAGGGGAGTAGCCCCCGCTTATGGATCTGCCCAAATCTCCAAGCCGTGGCCCGTTAGGTATTGTCCGCTTTGATCTGCCAGGGTGGAGTTGCAACTCGAACCCCTGACCAAAGGGTTTTGTTGGTCTCATGGACCACGCCTCTCACCACTTGAGCTAGGCCGAGACGGGGGGAACCATTGGCTCGGCATAGTCCTCAAAGGAAGGAGGGTCCGACCCGTCAGAAATATGAACGCTATGGCAGCTCTGCAGGGTGGTGAGAATCAG
>JANKYE010000004.1:12402540-12414536 GCA_032467995.1 Erythroxylum dillonii | reverse complement strand
GGAAACAACCCCCGGATAGTCTTTGTTTGTTTTGCAGGTATCACTTAGTCGAAGCTCCACGAGATCATGGATCAGAACAACAATATTTCAGTCCAGTAGAATCCGGCTGAACCAACAATAATGATAATGAATTCTTATCTATACGGGGAAAGATGATATCTAATGATAACCGATTTCGAACGAGCTGTACTCTGAAGATCCACAAAAAGATTCGGATAGCATTTGCTGCATATGTTTTGAGGTATAATTTCAAAACCTTGAGCTATGTTGAAGTTGGCCACAGGGAAGAAATGTTAATGTTATCGTTTCTTTTTGGAATAGTGGGTAATGGAAGTTTGTGTTGACGGATAATTCTATACGGAAATTAGCAAATGCGACAATCCAATTTCTTGTCATTCAGGAGCGGCATTCCATTGTTTATCATCTAATGAATGGGGCCGTAATGAACTCTAACCCTCAGGTTAAGGATAACGTGGACTGAGGCACAAGGAACGACTTGTTGTTTCAACTTTTGAGATGACTGCTTGTCTTCGGCCATATTACTAATATTTTGCTTAGGTGCTGTTTTATCAAATGTAAGTTCAAAACAGAAATTATGGATTGTTATCTAAGTTAGCAAATGCTAAGCTTTGTTTGGTGCAATGATTCCTATTGGGAGTTTAGATGTACTCATTTTTTGACTGAAAGAAGCAAAGCTTTCTTCATCAAACTTGATAAAATTTCGATGGCTCTTGAAGAAAGTTGTCATGCAACTACATTACGAGGCAATGACGAATATTGTACTTATCCCTGATTGCCTTCTCATCGTCTGTAACAATATTGACGAAATGAGATTTTCATGTTTGACAGGCAAAACTCTGCAATCTTGGCGTTCTATTGCGTTAATGAATATATATGTCTGGAAGTAAAGCAAATATCATGAACTCGCACTAAGATATGCTTTGTTTTGTTGAACAACTTTTGCAGGATTTGCTGTTAGAGAAATACAGAAACGATTTATTCTGATGCTTAATCAAATATATGAATCTTTCATCTGAATTCCTTAAAGACTAGTCTATACTACCAATGATTCAGGTAATTAACTAAATAATGAAGCAGATAGGAGGAAGATCAAGAGAACTCCAAAGCGATAATTCACCAGTTTCTGTGCCCAGTGTAGAGGAAGTAAATGGCCCCAGTTCGGGAGGCACTTGTGGAATGCCAACTTCTTGCACCTCCTTCTTTACGTCCTTTAACTTGCTAGCCTCATTATTATGGCAAATCCTGAGATTGGATGGGAATTCTCCTCCAACCAATCCTGACCTGCGAGTCAGCCTCAAGCATTCAGCTACTCCATTGTAGGCATAAAGAGAAGCTGAGAACTTGCGCTCATAGTTTAATCTCTTAATGATTTCTCTCAGCATTGACTGATCATCTTCACTCTTCCCCAGCTCTATTGGCTCCATCATTTCCTGTGCTATGTCAAATGCAGAACAGTCCAATGTTTGTGGCACAGAATCCTCAAATTTGATATCCATCAACCCTGTATCAATCTCTTCCCCTCTTTCCTCCACTTTTATGCCTTCTCCTTGACCAAAGTGATAATGAGCAAAAGTGCTCCAGTTATCGTAATCCAGATCACATGCTCTAACATCACTCCCATTATCTACGGTCTTTAAACCTGATGTTTCAAGACAGCTACTCATATGATCATTAGTCGTAGCTGCAGTCCCACTACAACTCCCAAGAGAGTCACTGATTCCAGTTGCAATACAGTCCGGATTCACATTGCAGAAATTATCAAACTGGTATTCTTCCATTTCCGTTGATTCTTGTTGCTGTAAATTGTTACCTGGATTAGGAGGATCCATCGACTCCCCAGCAATATTATTTCTAGCTTTGAGCCTAAGGAGCAACAGATTGGTGATCTTTGGTGGAAGAGCAGGTTTTGAATATGAAGATGGTGAACAAGGCCAAAAATTTGTTCTTGTATTAGCCCCACGTAGCAAGCATGCTGCTTCATCGTACGCTCTCGCAGCCTCCTCGGCGGTGTCATAAGTTCCTAGCCACACTCTGATCTTCTGTATAGTATCTTTTATCTCTGCCACCCACCGTCCTGATGGTCGCTGTCGGACTCCAACATAACGTTTCCGACCACGTCGAGCGCCACCAAATGCTGCCGCATCCTCCCTAATTTGGTCCCAAGCCGCAGCCATGTTTCCATCGACGACATTGGCTTTCTTCTCATCTAATTCATGAACCTCACTGGACTTTCTCTTTGTTCCAACACCATGATTTAACAATTGATGATATTCCTCCTGTTTCATTTGATCACTCGACTCGAGTTCTACAACTATCTCCGCTGCTAGAATAGTGCAAGGCTGGATTCTTTTCTGCTAGTTTTTTATGTTTGCAAGCTGATGCATATATTATATACAAGCGAAAGTTGATAGTTTTCAATAAATATCGGTCACTGAGCTTCCTTCTTCTTGTAGCTTCTTCTTTGCTTTATAGTCACTTGTCTTCATTATCTAAATCAATTTGGAATATTTTTAATACATTCATCAAATCCCATGATGAGATTTCACTTTCAGTTGGGGAGAAATCAAGAACAGAGAACATACAGTTGTAACTTTGTCCCAAATGGCGCCGTAGTCTTCTTTGCTCAAGTACAATCGTCCCAAAAGCATGCGGAGTTGTTCTAACATTATACACCGAATGTGGCATACCATATACCAGGCCTTTCTCAGATAGATACATAGATCAGAACATATATGTCCCATTTTAAAAAGATGACGGCTTCGTAGAATCCAATCTTGCTAAATGGAAATATTTGTATCCTGGTACTTGTTTTTTTACATAGTTTTTTGGCCACCTTATTCCATAGTTTCGATACTTCCAACAAAATTCGGAAGAGATGAGCTTCCCAGAGTTATTACATGACCAATACTAAAGAGACTGAGATTTTAATAGTGGAAAACTCAGATTTTGCTAGATATTGATGAAAGGGTGAGTTGCTGTGCAATTTTGTACGTATCTTTCGGACTAACACCGAGCATACCCTCAGAAGTATGCGAAGAAGGGGCAGTTTCTCTTTGTCTTAGGACTAGTTAACTTGTCTATTGAGAACAGTTGGTAGACAAAAATGCCAACTAATCTTAATTCTTTACGTCAATATAGTGTTTAAACCTATTTTTCGTTTCTCTATCTAATTATGCCCGTAAAGCTATGATTAACTTAAGATTATACCTTCAGAAGAAACAGAAAGGAAATATAGTTAGACTTGTGCATCCAAAAACTTGAGCAAAGTGCTCCATTTTTTTCAGAATACTCCATTTTAAAAAAAGATATTGATTTATTTAAGTGTTTAGTATACGCAAAAGGTCCACGAGATAAAACAAAGGAAGCTGTAGCTTCGACTGGTATTCTTCCTACGCGTTTTCTCCTGTTGTCTTTTACCACTCCTTGTTCACCCTTCTCCTTAGCACCGTAATTGAGCTTTTGTAACCCTAAAATGTTCATTTGAGATACATTTACAAAATGTTGCACCACAACTTGTAAATTATTTCTTATTGATCGACATAAAGATTATAAATAAAGCTCAATGTGATTAGTAGTTGAATCCAAGTCAAATTCCCAGGCCGTTGCCGTTGAAGTGAGAAGAAGCACTAAGGTAATTCATATGTTTGAATCTTATTGGTTTAATGTACTGGTAGCTACAGTATTTCACCGTCATAACCGGTTCTTTAGAAAATCTATAGTTCTTTGAAAGGTAAAACTGAGTCGGCTACCGTACAATTATGAATTATTGTCACGACGATCTCAGACGACATCTTCTAAGATAGAAAACCCACAAGGATAGAAAAATATGTTTCCTCGGGAAAAGGGTAAAAAAGAAAACTAATATTTTAAACGATAGAAATTTAGCCTTATTATAATCAGATTTCTAAACAGTTAATCAACCAAAATCACACGCAGATCGAATAAACAATAATATAAATACAAAAAAGAACACTAACCTTGATCTATTGCACAGTGGAAGCGTAAACAACAAAACTTGAGGGATGTGTGTTCTACCAAGTTAAGATTCAGAAACCGAATGAATTTTCCTTATGGAACAGAAAAAACTAACAAAATCTTTTTCAAAAAAAATGTCAAGAAAGATTTGACTTGAGGACTACAACCCTATTAATAGTCAATTTTAACTTACGAGTTACTGTAAGCCCATTAATCACAATGACTCATAATGGGCTTCTACACATCAGGCTCATACTAATAATTAATTAATATTTCTAGAGGCCCAATTAATTTACTAAAGTTAGATCACATTTTATTAGGGCTATAACTGAGATATAAATCTGCATACATATATTTATACACGTGGCCTATAAAATTCTAACAATCTCCTACTTAGGTTACGTGTGTTTCTAGATAATGTACATAGAAGAAAACTGGATGCGCGCAAACTTGCTATCTCATTCCAAAAATATACCAAAATAATCTGGTCCATCAATTGTACTAGTGTAGGATCAAAGCAGCTTTTGTCATCTAATTTTGTGACTAAATCGAACAATTGTCTCAATACTAGCAGAATCAATGACATAGATCAAGTATGGATGCGTGGCATGAAAATTACATGTGATGTGATCATAATCATGTCTATTTCCAACTAGTCCAAAATTTGTGACTCAAAAAGCTTCAAAACACTTTCTAACCTTATGCAATACTGCAACAGAAAGCAAATTCTATATGTTCAGAATTTTCAAATAAACATGAAATTCCTTGGATTTCATAAACCAAAGTCTGTACAGAAAGATAACTTTAGACCTTAGAAACTTAAACCTTAAAACATAAAATTTAGATGTCAAAGAATATACATAAAAGTAAAATATTAACTCTCACTAAAGTGACATGTCTAACAGACCTACTACACCTATATTGGCCACATGTACATGAAACACTGAAGGTGGTAACCCTTTGGTGAGTGGGTTTGCGATATTAGAGTTTGTACCAATATGTTCTATAGACACTTGAAGATTCTGAACCCTTTCTTTTACAGCCAAATACTTGATGTCGATATGCTTTGATTTCGATGAACTCTGGTTGTTATTTGAATATAGTATAACAGCTTGATTATCATAATAAATCTTTAGTGGTCTTTTTATATCATCAACCATTTGCAGCCCATTGATAAAGTTTCGCAACCATATTCTATGACACGATGCTTCATAGCAGGCTATATATTCTGCCTCCATAGTAGAAGAAGCTACAATTTTCTATTTTTTAATTTTCCATGAAACAGCTTCTCCCCCCCCCCCCCAATCATGAAAACATAACCTGAGATGGATCTTCTGCTATCTAAGCATCTAGCGTGATCAAAGTCGGTATATCCAACGATTTCTAATCGCTATAACCTTTTGTATGTGAGCATATAGTCCTTTGTTCTCTGTAAATACCTCATAACCCGTTTTACTACTTTCTAGTGATCCATTCCCAGGTTACTCAAATATCTACCCAACATTCCTGTTATGAATGCTATATCCGAACACGTACATACTTGTGCATACATGAGACTCCCTACAAGCGAAGATATAGGACTTTTGAGATAGACCAAGTATACCTTCTTTACGATCTCGATGGATCTGTATACCCAAGACAAAAGATGCATCACCAAGATCTTTCATTTCAAAATTCTTTGACAGAAATTTCATGGTTTCATGCAATAAACCTATATTGCTGCTTACCAGTAGAATATCATTTACATATAGCACCAGGATAATAAATTTGCTCCCACTGAACTTGATATATATGCACTGATCAACGATGTTTTCCTTAAAACCAAACGAGGTTATCACGTGATCAAATTTTCGATACCATTGGTGGGATGTCTGTTTAAACCATAAATGGACTTCTTAAGTTTGCAAACAAGGTGCTGTGAATTATTGGATTTAAAGTACTCTGGTTGCACCATGTATATTGTTTCATTAATGTCTCCATTGAGAAACGTGGTCTTTACGTTCATTTGATGTAGCTAGAGATCAAAATGAGCTACAAGCGCCATAATGATTCTAAAAGAGGTCTTTGTTGAAATTGGAGAAAAGGTCCCTTTATAATCAATGCCTTCCTTCTGAGTGAAGCCTTTGGTGACTAAGCGTGTCTTATATCTGTCAATGTTACCATGCGAGTCCCTTTTGGTTTTAAATATCCATTTGTAACCAAACAGTTTCGCTCTTTTAGGTAACTCGACAAGATCCCAAACACCATTGTCTGCCATTGACTTTATCTCCTCCTTCATGGCTTCAATCCACTTATCAGAGTTTGAACATAATTTGGCTTGACTTACAGATGTCGGATCATCCTCCACCCTAACGCCAAATTCATGTTCATTGAGATATACAATGTAGTCATCTAATATTGCACTTCTCCGTTCTTTAGTGGATCTCCTAATATGCACTTCTAATTGAGGTTGTTGATTTTCATTACCTTGAACAAGCAATGTTTCCTTATCAACAATAGGAGGTAGGGTAAGTAAAATTGTGTTTTCCACATTATCCTGATTTACAATTTGAATAGTGTCAGCTATGGTTAACCCATCACTTTCAATTGTTACTGTAGTGGGAATGTTAACACACTCCTCAGCAAACAAAATATCTTTATTTTGATTACTCCCACTGTAATCAACATCCTCAATAAATTTGGCATTCCTTATTTCTAAAAAGGATCTAGTTGAGGGTCTATAGAACTTAAAACCCCTCGATTTTTCCGGGTAACCTACAAAGTAGCAACTAATAGTTCTTGAGTCCAACTTCTTTTCATTCGACCTATAAGGCCTAGCTTCAGTTGGACAACCCCAGACATGCAAGTGCCTAATACTAGGCTTCTTACCTGTCCATAGCTCGTATGGGATTTTAGTTACTGCTTTGCTAGGAACTCGGTTTAGGATGTAAATTGCAATTTTAAGTGTTTTGCCCCAAAGTGATTCTAATAAAGAAGAATGACTAATCATACTTCTCACCATGTCCTGAAGAGTTCGGTTTCGTCTTTCAGCTACATCGTTTTGACTAGGAGTCCCAGGCATGGTGTACTGAACAACCATACCACACTCAGTCAAATATTTGGCGAAGGGTCTTTAACGTTGTTCACATGATCCATCATATCTTCCATAGTATTCACCACCACGGCCAGACCTGACAGCCTTTATTTTCTTACTTAATTGATTTTCAACTTCAGCTTTGAAATTCTTGAATACATCTAAGGATTGTGACTTCTCATAAATTAGGTACAAATAACCATAGAGAGAGTAATCGTCTATGAAACTAATAAAGTATTGTTGTCCATTTCACAAAGCCATAGGGAACGGACCACATATATCTATATGAATCAGTTCCAATATTCATTACTCCTTTTTGCACCTGTTTTCTTTATGTTTGTTTATTTTCCCTTTACACATTCTATGCAGACCTTAAGATCTGATAAATCAAAGGAATTGAGAATTCCTTCAGACACAAGTCTTTGTATTCTTTGTTTAGAGATGTAACCTAATCGTTTATGCCACAACATTGATGAATTCTCATTAGTTATATATCTTTTAATAACAATGTTACTTGAGTGTAGATTTTCATAATGATTAATTGTCTTAGAATCCAGTTTGTATAGTTTGTCAACACGAATGCCAGTGGCTACAACTTGAGAATTTAGAGAAACAACACCTTTACCATTTCCAAATAGACAAAAGTAACCAGAGTTGTCCAAATTAAAAACAGAAATTAAGTTCTGTCTAAACGACACAACAAAAGTTTCATCTAAATCCAAATAAACACCGAATTATAACTGAATTCTAAAATAACCAATAGCTTCAACAACAGTTGTGTTGCCATTTCCCACATAGATGTATTTTTCACCATCAATTGGCTTTCGGCTCCTGAGGCAATCCTGCATAGTGACACTTATGTGAGTGGTAGCACCGGTATCCATCCACCAAGTGTCAATTGGTACTAAAGCTAAATCAACTTTAGAACAAACAAAGTTGAGAAATATACCTTTTTTAAAACGCCAGTTGGCATATTTGGTACATTCTTTCTTTACGTGACTCGGTTTCTTACAAAAGAAACAGAGAATAGTCGTATTCTGTTTCTTTTATGCACCTTGCATTGATCCATAGTTTGCAGTTTCTTTACCTTTCTTCCTTTTCCTCTTATTAGAATTTCCCTGAGAAGTTGTTGCTAAATGAGCGCTTTCAATCTTCTCTTGTTTCAGCCTCTCCTCTTCTTGCACACATTGAGCTATAAGCTCATTTAGGGTCCACTTCTCCTTTTGAGTATTGTAGGAGACTTTGAACTGACTGAATTGTACAGGAAGAGAAATCAAACCAAATGCATGAGTTTGTCATCAGACTACTCCAGCTTAAGTGCTCTAATTAGCTTTATGACAAGATTAGACATTTCCATTATGTACTCCCTGATGTTTCCTTTTCCCTTATAGCGCATTGAAACAAACTTGGTTAGTATAGTGCTTGTTTCGACCTTTTTGTTTGAAACGAATTGGTCCGAAATTTGCTTAAGGAAACTTTTAGCTTCAGCCTCATCAGGAATTCCACCTCTTATGGAGTCCGGAATGGAATGCTTTATGATCATTAGACTCATGCGGTTTGCACGTTCCCACTTCTTGTATGCAGCTATCTGATCAGCGGTATTGATGCTGGTTAGAGCTATAGGACATTCAAATCTAAATGTAAAGTCTGGATCCATGCAGCCAAGCACAATCATTACGTGCTCCTTTCATTTCTTGAAGTTTGTGCCGTTAAGCACGGGAATATTATTCATGTTGGCAGAAATTGATGACACTTTAAGAAAGAAAACAAAATAAAATGCTCACGATTAGTTAAGAAGTCAAAATAGAAAAATTTATAAAAGGGGCAATTACAAGATATCTAGCACAACATTATTATTCAGTCTTTGGACAAAAATAATAATTTATAAGTGGTCCTCTTGGTCATAGTAAAAATATGGAAACTAAAACGGCATAACAATGTGCCTTTCTTTAGATCGACGCATTGTTAGCATGTTACACTAAATACTTCACATAATTTAATATTACCCATCGTGCCAAAATAACCTTCCGTTTGGTTGATTAGTTCGTAATGATGTTTTAAAATTTTACTTACTATCTGGCCAAAATAACCTTCCTTTGGGCCGATTATTCCGCATAGATATGAAATTAAATTACTAGTCATCTAGCCAAAATAACCTTCCTTTGGGCTGATTATTCCGCATAGATGAAACATGCATTATCATTCTAAATTAATAAATTTTACCTAATAGAGGTTACTTTGGCAACATATTGGTTCAATCTATTTAATTCAAAATGATAAGCACCTAAAGTTTAGATAAAATTAGGTAATTTAATTATAATTAAAAATAGACAATTAAATAACCCCAAATTTTGACTTCAATTAATTATTACGAAATTATAACCTTATTCCGTAATAATATTTAAATTAAGTCCCACTGACTTAACCCAAGCTTATAGAGCCATCACGACCAACAAAGATAATATAAATATATATACTCGGAGCCATAAGTATTGGTATGCATAGCTAGCTTGGGCGGTTGAGCACAAGGCTATTCATCACTTTTGGTTGTGGGTTCGATTCTCACGGACACCAAAAGGACTCAACAACCACAGACACACTTTTGGTTGTGGGTTCAATTCCCACGGACACCAAAAGGACGCGACGACCACAAACACAATGTTTTTAATGGGAGACGCGTATGTTTTACATGCACAAGTTCAGAGAGTGTTTCTCTGGCGCCAAAAAAATGCAGAAACAGTCAGGGAGTTGTCCCTGACCTCTAACGAGTTCGAAAGCCCAAAAATGACCCGAATAAGAAAAATGGGTCTGTAAAAAATTATACCAGATTTTTATTGATTATAAGTGATATTTCATCATGTTTTGAGGCAAAAAATTTTGTTTCTAAACTGAATGAAACAATTTTTCGACAATAACAACAATATTTACTTGTTTTCTAATTCATCGCAGACTAAGATAATCAAGAAATCAAACATTTCTACCCAAAAAAAAGTTCTATCTTGGTTGACTACAATGAAGAAAACAATAAATAACTCAAACTAAATGAAATCTCAAATGATACATTGGTAATTCATTTTTACTACCATAAACATACTGAACGGAGTAAAAAATGAAATTGAATATCATGTTGAAACATTCTACGTGATATAGCTCTGATACCACTTGATAGAAATTTAGCCTTATGATTATTATAATCAGATTTTTAAACATTTAATCAACCAGAATCATACGTAGATCGAATAAATAATGATATATGTACAAATAAGAACACCAACCTTGATCCATTGCACAGCAAAAGCGTAAACAACAAAATTTGAAGGATGTGTGTTCTTCCAAGTCAAGATTCAGAAACCGAACGAATTCTCCTTATGGAATAGAAAAAATCTAACAAAATCTTTTTCAGAGAAAATGTCAAGAAAGATTTGATTTGGGAACCGCAACGCTATTTATAGTCAATTTTGACTTACGAGCTATTGTGAGCCTATTAACCACAATGACTCGTACTCACAAGAGTTTGTAATGGGCTTCTACACATCAAGCTCATACTAGTAATTAATTAATATTTCTGGAGGCCCAATTAATTTACTAAAGTTATATCACATTTTATTAGGGCTATAATTGAGATATAAATCTACGTACATATATTTATACACGTGACTCATAAAATTCTAACATTAAATTCTTAATTAATTTATAACTATCCTTTATTTTTACAAAATTAAAATAATTTCTTAAATTTTGATGGTGTGACGTACATTGTGGATTTCATTATATGTTTTTAAAATAGTGAAATTTTTTCGCCTTCAAAAAGTTTTTAAGTATGGGTTTTTAATTATAATTTGACTTGTAATAATTTTAATTTTTAATTAAAATCTTAATGTGAATTAATTTGAAATTTTATTTACCTATATTTTATATATAATATAAATTATTTTGAAAATGACATAATTCTATATAAAATTTTCACAATAATAATTATAGTTGTGATTTGAAATAATATTATATTACCATCATATCGCTCAAACTAAAATCTCACTTGTTTATACACGTCATATCATTTGAATTGAATTGGTTTTATATTTTCATACATATCAATTAACTTTACATTTTTAAAAAAGGTTAATTTGCACTAATTATAGTATAACAAACCTAATTAAGTATTAAAATATGAGTAATTAAATTATTCATCAACATAGAAGCTAGAGAAATTTTTGCGACCATTAGATTTGTTGTATTTTAAATTAAAAATTTAAAGAGGAATTTAATCTATTTAATTTTTATGATACAATGAAAAGTAAAAAATGACACGATTCAACGTGTGCCTCGAATACCTTTTCTCCCTCAATAGGTGCCAGGTTTTCTTTATCGATAATATGCATCAAGTTGCTCAAAATCAAAGAGAAAAATAAAAACTTGCGCTTAGGTATACCCCTAACCTTTCCCTAAGACATGCACAAATGAATTCTCGTTACAATGCAGGCACGTCCAATCAAATAGAAGTTTACTAATCATTATTCCAATTGAACTCTTTAACTTACCAATTAAACATAATATCTCAGAGACTCGCCTGTTACAAACAAAGTTTTGAATACCGTACCGAACTTGATATCAGATTGGGCTCTGGAACGAAACTGTATCGGTATCGGTCGGTACCGGATACCGTTTCGGGATATTTTTTAAATTTATAAAATAGTTCCTAAATTTTTTAAAAATTGCAAAATAATCCATATTGATACACTATCACAAACTCAATTTCACAAACTCAATCAATCCAATTCAACCTTCAAGCCTTCAACATTAAGTCATTAACACAATCGGGTTTTTCAATTAATCAGTCATGAGACAATCGAATTTTTCAATTAATCAGCCATGAGACAATCGGATTTTTCAATTAATCATCCTTCATGGCTTCATCCGAAATCAACCT
>JANKYE010000004.1:12364155-12380519 GCA_032467995.1 Erythroxylum dillonii | reverse complement strand
CAGAGGAGGAGGGGGAGAATGTCACCGTTGGATTAAGTGGACGGTTCGGATGGATTGCGTGGTCGTCCATCCCGTTCATCCTTAGTATATATACTTAATAAAAAATATTAGCAACGAATAAAACGACGACGTCTGTCTTCGATAAAAAATGCCGATTTATCTGGGCGCAGTTTTCATATATTTTTAAAATTTTGAATTTGTTTGTGTTTTTGTTTTTGATTTCTCTTTCTCTCCCCGGCAAGTCTCGAGCCTTGCTTCCTCACTCCGAGAGAGAGAGAGAGAGAGAGAGAGAGAGAGAGAGTTGTTCTACTCTGTTCAGATCTCAATCAGGCAGGTGAACCCATTGCTCTTGATCTGTTTCAAACAACTTTTCATGTTCTCGTCATTCTTTCTCTCTCTATGCGCTTTTTTTTTTTTCTGTCTTTTTATTATCCCATTTTCCCTCTCGGGCTATTTGTTCCTCTTTCGTGTCTGGAAACTTCGAGGACTGAAGTTTTATGTCTTGTCAATTCGTGCATTGCCTTGGATTGTCGATTTTTGTTTTATCTTTTTGACGCGATCCGCTCAACCGGCTACTCTTCTGTGCTTGGGTTAGTGTGTGTCATTGTTGTTTCACTTCTCAATTTTTCTTTCTTTTGATTCACTTTTGTGTTGCGTACGCAACGGAGGATTAGATCTAGGGTAATGGTATGCTGATTTGTATTTCTTTTTATATTGTTGATCTGTTATGTGGCATTGATTATGTTGACTTGCGATTTTGATCATGACAATTTCCAAATTTTATGAATTGGTGATTCTCTCTGGGATGATTAATTTGAGGGTTTTGTATGGTTTTGCGACATTGAAGTTACGTTGCCGTTTTAGGTCCATGGTTAGTTAAGTAGAGAATTTGAGAAAATGGCATGTTGAATGAAGACTTATGTAGAGAATTTTCACACGATATGTCATATGTGCAGTTAACTAGTTACATCCTCTTTTTGAATTGCCAGGGCAGTTCTAATAAATGCAAAAGCAGTACTAATACAGGCTTTTGGAGCTTCTTAGTTCTTAATATTATATCTTTTTGGTGCATGTTTATGCTTATTTTGTTGAGTGAATTGGCTAGATAATATGTATTGGTTCTTCTTTTGATTGTTAGGTTTTATATTTCAGCTTAGATCTTGTGCCTACTATGCATAACAAGTAGTGAACACAGATAGAGTTGGAACATTTTCAAAGGCGACTTCAATCATGGGGCGTGTAAAGCCGCAATCTGGAATCAAGGCAATTGAGGAAGAACCTGAAGACTTTGACAATTCCTATTCTAATAAAACTTCCCTAGCATGTATGGTCAATGCTGAAGTAGGTGATGTGTTGGCTGTCATGAGAAAAAATGTAAGATGGGGTGGTCGTTATGGATCAGGTGATGATCAGCTTGAGCATTCATTGATTCAGTCTTTGAAAGCATTGCGCAGGAAAATCTTCTCGTGGCAGCATCCATGGCATACCATCAACCCTGCTGTGTATCTCCAGCCATTCTTGGATGTGATTCGATCGGATGAAACTGGTGCACCAATCACTGGGGTTGCTTTATCATCTGTTTATAAGATACTCACTCTTGATGTCATTGATCACAATACTGAAAATGTTGAACATGCCATGCATTTGGTCGTTGATGCTGTTACTAGTTGTCGATTTGAGGTGACAGATCCTGCATCAGAAGAAGTTGTATTGATGAAGATACTTCACGTCCTTCATGCGTGTATGAAAAGCAAAGCATCTGTCATGTTGAGTAATCAGCATGTTTGTACTATAGTGAATACTTGTTTTCGTATCATCCATCAAGCAGGAAGTAAAGGGGAGTTGTTGCAGCGGGTAGCTCGTCATACAATGCAGGAACTGGTCAGGTGCATTTTTTCACATCTTCCAGATGTTGACAACACTGAACATGCATTGTTTAATGGAGTTTTTCCTGTGCAGCAGGTAGTTTACGCGCTTCATTCTCTTCAACTATCAAAACATTCTCTTATATTATTTTCTTCTAAATATGATGAACAGTTATATCTCTCCCTTGGAGATAAGCCAAAATGAACATTTATGTCCCTCCCTTGAGAATAGGCTAAGATGAGCATTTAGGGCACTTATCAGTTATTTAAATAATCATGGTAACTCTTCAGGATTCCAATTGGGAAGCAATCCTCAGTCTCGATCAGCAATATGTACTTGTAGAATTCGTTCTGTTTGTAATTACGGTTTCCTCCACAACATGCTGAGGTATATAGCTAACAAGATGTTCCTAACTACTTGAAGTGCATGCTGGGGATTTCTTCAAAGTGAGAGGAGAGGCAACTTATTTGGCCTTAATTATGAAGTGATAGCTGACAGAGGAGACTTAGTTTATTTGTTATATTTGTGTTGACATCACTGGTAACACTGTCATAATCTTCCTGGTTCTTAGTTGGTTGTGTACACTGCTAGAATTTCTTTAAATGTCATGTTGTAAGTGTTACTGAATTTTGATTAAACTATCTCTACACTGCATGATAAGTGAAAAACATACATGACTATTGGGTTGTCGAATTGAAATCTGAACCTCGATTAATTTTACAATCTCAGGGCCTTCTTTTTCTCGTTTACTTTTCTATTGGTGGGCATCTTGTGGTTGGAGGCCTTGTATGTAATCTTTAAAATTTACACACTGGATACCGGTGATTGTTTCAACTCTTTAGAATTTTGCTTTTGTAACAGACATGCGACCTTAATTTCTTCTACAGATTGATGGGCCAGATAATGATTATGCTTTTGGAAGTAAACAAATGGAGAATGGAAACAGTAGTTCTGAATTTGATGGTCAAGCTTCCTCTGTGAACTTGAGTCTTAATGTTTCCACTGGTCTAGGAACAAGTGTGATGGAAGAAAATATGATTGGAGCTGGTAGTGGAAAGGATGCACTTCCATTTGATATGAACCTGATGACAGAACCATATGGGGTCCCTTGTATGGTGGAAATATTTCATTTCTTGTGTTCCCTACTGAATGTTGTTGAACATGTTGGAATGGGTTCTAGATCAAATACCGTGGCATTTGACGAAGATGTTCCCCTGTTTGCCTTAAGCTTAATAAATTCAGCTATAGAATTGGGTGGGCCGTCTATATGTCATCATCCTAGGTTGTTGAGTTTAATCCAAGATGAATTATTTCGCAATCTTATGCAGTTTGGCTTGTCATTGAGCCCACTTATTCTTTCAATGGTATGTAGTATTGTTCTCAACTTGTATAACTATCTCCGTACTGAACTCAAATTACAGCTTGAGGCTTTCTTTGCCTGTGTGATTTTGAGACTTGCACAGAGCAGATATGGTGCTTTGTACCAACAACAAGAGGTTGCCATGGAGGCTCTTGTGGACTTCTGTCGGCAGAAGACATTTATGGTGGAGATGTATGCCAATTTGGATTGTGACATTACATGCAGTAATGTTTTTGAAGACCTAGCTAACTTGTTGTCAAAGAGTGCATTTCCGGTGAATTGCCCATTGTCAACTATGCATATTCTTGCTTTGGATGGACTAATTGCCGTTATTCAGGGTATGGCTGAAAGAATAGGGAATGCATCAGCAATTTCAGAACAGGCCCCTTTGAATATTGGGGAGTATACCCCTTTCTGGATGGTGAAATGTGATGATTATAATGATCCTAATCACTGGGTCCCATTTGTCCGCCGGAGGAAGTATATTAAGAGAAGGTTGATGATTGGAGCTGATCATTTCAACCGTGATCCTAAGAAGGGCTTAGAGTTTCTTCAAGGAACGCATCTGTTACCTGACAAACTTGACCCCCAAAGTGTGGCCTGTTTTTTCAGGTATACTGCTGGATTGGATAAGAATCTTGTTGGGGACTTTCTGGGAAATCATGATGAGTTTTGTGTTCAGGTTCTTCATGAATTTGCTGGAACTTTTGACTTTCAGGACATGAATCTGGATACTGCTCTGCGACTGTTCTTGGAAACTTTTAGACTGCCAGGAGAATCACAAAAGATACAAAGGGTGCTTGAAGCATTTTCCGAGAGATACTATGAGCAGTCACCGCATATTCTAGCTAACAAGGATGCTGCACTCTTATTATCTTATTCACTTATAATGCTCAACACAGATCAGCACAATGTCCAGGTGAAGAAAAAGATGACAGAAGAGGATTTCATTCGGAATAACAGGCACATAAATGGAGGCAATGACTTGCCTCGGGAGTTCCTATCAGAACTTTACCACTCAATTTGCAAGAATGAAATCCGCACAACTCCTGAACAAGGAGCTGGTTTCCCTGAAATGACGCCAAGCCGTTGGATTGATCTCATGCATAAGTTGGAGAAAACTGCTCCGTTCATTGTATCGGATTCTAGAGCCTACCTTGATCATGATATGTTTGCAATAATGTCAGGTCCAACAATTGCTGCTATCTCCGTTGTTTTTGATCATGCAGAACATGAAGATGTTTATCAGACATGTATTGATGGATTTTTAGCAGTTGCAAAAATTTCTGCATGCCATCATCTTGAAGATGTTTTGGATGATCTAGTTGTATCCTTATGCAAGTTCACAACTCTTTTGAATCCATCATCTGTTGAGGAACCTGTTCTAGCCTTTGGTGATGACATGAAAGCGAGGATGGCAACTGTGACAGTTTTCACAATTGCAAATAAATATGGTGACTATATTCGCACTGGTTGGAGAAATATTCTGGATTGCATTTTACGGTTGCACAAACTTGGTCTTCTTCCAGCCCGTGTGGCCAGCGATGCTGCTGATGAATCCGAGCTTTCCCCTGACCTTGGGCACGGAAAACCTCTGACAAATTCTTTATCTTCAGTTAGTATGCAATCCATGGGAACTCCCAGGAGATCTTCTGGATTGATGGGCCGATTCAGTCAGCTCTTATCTCTTGATACTGAGGAGCCAAGATCACAACCCACTGAACAGCAGCTCGCTGCTCATCAGCGCACTCTTCAGACAATCCAGAAGTGTCATATTGATAGCATATTTACTGAGAGCAAGTTCTTGCAAGCTGAATCTCTATTGCAGCTTGCACGGGCACTTGTCTGGGCTGCAGGACGGCCCCAGAAAGGGAATAGCTCTCCAGAGGATGAAGATACTGCAGTTTTCTGCCTGGAGTTGCTAATCGCAATTACCCTGAACAACAGGGACAGGATTGTGCTATTATGGCAGGGTGTTTATGAGCACATAGCCAGTATTGTTCAATCAACTGTAATGCCTTGTGCATTAGTTGACAAAGCTGTTTTTGGGCTGCTCCGAATTTGCCAGCGACTGCTACCGTACAAAGAGAATATTGCAGATGAACTTTTGAGGTCACTCCAACTTGTTTTGAAGCTTGATGCCCGTGTTGCTGATGCCTACTGTGAACAGATTACACAGGAAGTAACTCGCTTAGTGAAAGCAAATGCCACTCATATCAGAACACTTATGGGTTGGCGTACAGTTACATCTTTACTCTCGATTACTGCTCGTCACCCGGAAGCTTCCGAAGTAGGGTTTGATGCACTAGTGTTCATTATGTCTGATGGAGCTTACGTTTCTCCAGCCAACTATGTTCTCTGTGTTGACACGGCAAGGCAGTTTGCTGAATCTCGAGTGGGACAGGCAGAGAGGTCTGTTCGTGCGCTGGATCTTATGTCTGGTTCTGTTGATTGTTTGGCTAGGTGGTCTCATGAGGCCAAGGAAGCAATGCGGGGGGAGGAAGCCGCAAAGTTGTATCAGGATATTGGTGAAATGTGGCTGAGACTTGTGCAAGGACTAAGAAAAGTTTGTTTGGATCAGAGAGAAGAGATCAGAAACCATGCCCTTTCATCATTGCAGAAGTGCTTGACAGGGACAGATGGTATCAACCTTCCTCATGGTTCGTGGTTGCAGTGTTTTGATCTTGTGATTTTCACAATGCTTGATGACCTGCTTGAAATTGCTCAGGGACACTCCCAAAAAGACTATAGGAACATGGAAGGAACACTAATCATTGCTGTAAAACTGCTCTCAAAAGCGTTTCTACGGTTACTTCATGACCTAGTACAGTTAACAACATTCTGCAAGCTATGGCTGGGAGTTCTTAGCAGGATGGAAAAATATATGAAGGTCAAAGTAAGAGGGAAGAAGAATGAGAAGCTCCAGGAAGTAGTTCCAGAGCTTCTTAAGAACACCTTGCTTGTAATGAAGAATAAGGGAATACTGGTACAGAGGAGTGCCTTGGGTGGGGATAGCCTGTGGGAGCTAACTTGGCTACATGTCAACAACATTGTTCCATCCTTGCAATCAGAGGTGTTTCCTGATCAAAATTGGGGGCAGTCACAGCAGAAGCATGATGAAATGGGCTATTTGGTGTCTGATGAAGCTGGTTCTGTTCCTTCAAATGGATCACTGGCGTCTGAAGGTGATACAAATGGTGGTTAACACATAGTATAGTACCTAGTGGAATTAGTATGTTGATATACGTGATGGAGAGTGCATTATTTCAAGCGTTGAGATGTTAATATTTCCATGTTCTGACAACGTAGTTGAATGGGGACAGTTGGAAAGTTTAGCAGGGTGAGATGTTGATCTACATGGTATGGACAAAGGGGACTTGCATGACAAAATTCCTTGTCTAGAGATGGCAACAGGTTGTTCAGGCCATAACTCATTCACCTAGGTGAATTGTTCATCGTCATGCTCTATACCAAGATGTGCTTCGGGAGATGTTATAGTAGTTTAGGATATTGTTCGTTGTTTATGCTGTCAGAAAGATTAGGCTATTAGTGAACTATGGAAGGGGAGACATGTGGGGCCTATGTACTGGCTTGTTCATGTACAGAACTAGAACTAGACACCTGAAGCTTGTGTTGTTGGCAAGTTCATTTCACATGATAATGAAGTTCTGTTTTGGATGGAGATTTCATCAAACTGAAAAAATTCGTGGAAATTATGCCAATTAGCCACGGTCAAGATTTTAAATTGCGGTCTACAATTGTAATTGCGTCCCCAATATTGTGGTTGAGCTTAGATCTACAACTGAAATTTGTCGAATTTATAGCTGCTGCAATTTTTATAATTAAGCTCGAATCTTCTGTGATTATTGCAATAGTCTGGAATCAGAACGTAATCCATAATCCGTAATTTAGTGATGCCTGGGTTTTGAGTTGAAGATGGTGTCAGTTATTGTTAATTAATTGTAGACAACATCTTAATTCCTTGTAAGACAACGAGTATCTTTTGTTCGAGCAAGATTCAGAAGAGAAGTTGTGGAATGTTAGCTCTCAGCCACAACCCATACTTCAGTCCAAGTCTATCCAAACTTACATTCGTAGGGGCAAGATGGAGAAAGGGATCACTACTGCCACTTAGACAGGTTGTTAAGCAAACTATCGAGAGTTAGTTATGGAGAGATTGTATAGAGGAGGGAGGCATTCATTCATTTTTCTTCATCTTTGATATCCTGTATAGGCCTGGAGAATATTTTTCTAGCAGGAACTACTGCTATATTTCTATCTAATATGTAAATAATACAATTTCGAAGGTCTACTTATCAATTGGCACTTTTATTGAGAGGCCAAGTAGGTAGAGATTGTATGCGCACTCGTATGGAAGCTAGAGTAACCATAGTTGAGGCGTCTCTCCGAAGGCAGGAATCATCCCCTTCAGCTAAAAAGGGGATGGTTAAATCGCATGACACCACTTTAAAGGATCTTCGATTGCAATTGGGCTCGTTGATGGCTAGTGTGGAGATGTTACTAAATCTCAAAATTTGCTTCAATCGGAGCTGAGGGGTGGGTTCCAATCCTTGTTAGCCAAGAACCCACAAAAACAAAAGGGGGTTGGCGAGGGAGAAGAGCCGCAGGCATCCCACCGTGCGTCATCTTCTGTTGGTGGCGATAGACCCGCGTGTCTCTCCCCGAGATCCGCTGGCAACGACAAACCCGCAGGCGGTGCGCAAGACGTTGGGCACCATCTAGAAGGAGATCACGTGTCATCGGTGGCCACCAAACATGCCTGGGAAGAATATCGGAATGTCGCACGTAGGGTGGACCTCCCAGCTTTCCATGGAGATGACCCTTTTGCCTAGATCATGAGGGCTGAGTCATATTTTATAATCCATGAAATTCCTTCTGAGCTTCGTTTACCTATGGTACAGATTTGCATGGAAGGGTCGATGTTATATTAGTTTATGATTCTACGTGAGTTGGACCCCTGTATGACGTGGGAGAGGTTTAAACGTGCACTGTTCGACCATTTTGGAAGTAAGGATGAAGGAGACCCGATTGAACAATTAAAATCGGTGTGCCAGCGTGGTTCAATAGATGGGTATATTGATGACTTTGAAAGAGTAGCGTCACAGATAGGCCACTTTCCGGAGGATTGGTATATAAGCTGCTTTTTGGGGGGTTTACGAGAGGAGATAAGAAACAGGGTTAGGACCCATGACCCTCCTACTCGGGCTAGGCTAATCTCCATCGCAAGGAAAGTTGAGAAGGAATTGGTTGGGGAAGGAGTAATACGACCTGGAGAATGGAAACACAAACCTGAGAATTTCTCTCCATGCTACGGTTCTCGAATGGGAGCTTTCAATTCTCCACGCCCGCCTCAGCCAAGTAATGCGGTGGGTAATTCCATAAGTGAAGTCAGGGATCTACACAACAAGACTCGAAGCCATGTGACTGAAGCTCAACGACCCAGAGGTTCAAGATGGAAGGGAACAAGAAATTTGTCTTATGAACAACTTATGGAGAGGAGGGCCAAAGGGTTATATTTTAAGTGTGGACAACTTTTGGTCCACTTCATAAATGCCCAGATAAGGAGTTTAGGTTAATTGTGCGGGAGGGTGAGGAATCGGATGTTAAGTTGAATAACACTAACACTGCAGAGTGCGAAGGGCAGTAGGAAGACTGGGAGCTGGTGTGTAATTCGGTGGCGTTTGGTGAGTTAGAGAAGGATAATTCTTCGCCAACAAAATCTATGGTTTTAATTGGTAAGCTTAGGGGAAATGCCAATTGTCGTTTTGGTTGACAGCGGAACTAGCCATAATTTCATGTCCAGCAGGTTGGCTAAAGCTATGGGTTTTGCCATTACACCAACTAGGACATTTGGAGTTAGGTTAGGTGATGGACATCGGTCTTTTTCTCAAGGAATTTGTAATGAGATTTAATTACAACTAAATGGGGAAGAGTTCAGTGTAAAGGCTTATGTGTTTGATATGGGTGGGCCAGATTTGATCCTAGGGGTTGCTTGGCTGGAAACATTAGGAGTGGTGAAGGTCGATTGGAAGAAAATGTACATGTCTTTTGATCGGAAGGGGGTGGAGTTCACCTTACAGGGAATTAATATGCAAGCTTCTTCTCCTCATGCTTGCTAAAACACCAAAAAATGGAAGTGGAAGGGCTATTATGGTCGATGAGAGTTGGATGATTTTTATCCAAAGAGATGGGAACCTTGGGAGGAGATTAATTAAAGGAATTGCAGACTGTTTTGTTCAAATTTGGGGCTGTTTTTTAGGAACCGAGGGGTCTCCCACTAGGAGGGCTCATGATCATGCTATTAACTTAAAGGAGGGGTCGACACTTGTGAGTATTCGTCCATATAGGCATGCACACCACCACAAGGATGAAATTGAGCGGCAGATTCGGAATCTAGTGGAAATGGGGGTTATCCGGCATAGCATAAGCTTATTTTCAAGTCCGGTCACTCTTGTCAAAAAGAAAGACGACTCTTGGCAGATGTGCATCGACTACCGAGCTTTAAATAAGCTCATAATACCCGATAAGTTCCCGATTCCTATAGTGGATGAGTTGATGAAGGAATTATAAAGAGCAAAGTGTTTTTCCAAGGTTAACTTACGGTTGGGTTTTCATCAAATCAAAATCCGGGATGAGAACACTTATAAGACAGGGTTCCGAACTCATGAGGGACATTATGAGTTCCTCGTAATACCTTTCGATCTCATGAATGCGTCGGCCACTTTTCAGTCCACCATGAATTCAATCTTTAAACCTTAGTTACGGAAGTTCGTCTCGGTGTTTTTTGACAATATTTTGGTTTATAGCCCTAGTTGGGATCAACACTTCGAGCATTTGGCTTGTGTCTTGCAATTCCTACTTCATAATCAGTTGTTAGCGAATAAAAAAAAGTGTACCTTTGGTTAGCAGTTGGTGGGGTATTTAGGCCATATTATCTTTAGTGAAGGGGTAGCAATGGATCCTTAAAAAATCCAAAGCATTTTAGAGTGGCCTATTCCTAAGGATGTGAAGGGGGTACGGGGATTCCTTGGACTTACCGGATACTATTGGAAATTTGTCAAAGACTATGGTAAAATTGCCAAACCCCTCACTGAACTCACCAAAAAGGATGGTTTCAGCTGGAATAGGGAATCTCAAGCAGCTTTCGATGAGTTAAAACAAAATATGACTTCTTCACTAGTTCTTGCATTGCCCGATTTCTCCAAGGAGTTCTCCCTCGAATGTGATGCATCGGACAGGGGATTGGGTTCTGTTTTGTTCAAGATGGACGTCTACTAGCATATTTTAGTAAGGCTTTGGTTGAATCCACATTTTCTAAATCAGTTTATGAGAAGGAGGTAATGGCAGTGGTAATGGTCATCCAACATTGGAAGCATTTTCTAGTAGGAAGACACTTCATGGTCTATACTGACCATAAGAGCTTGAAGCACTTATTGGATCAACACATTCCCTCTATAAACCAACAATGTTGGCAAGCTAAATTGTTGGGTCTAGATTTTGAAGTGATTTATAAACCTGGCAAACTAAATGGGGGCAGCAGATGCACTCCCCTGGGTTGAAGAGGACAGGTTATTGTTTTCAGCCATTTCTGCTCCATTTTGGCTAGATATGGATGTTGTTCGTCAGGAAGTTCAGAAAGATTCCCAGCTCCACCCTATTCTAACAGCCCTCCAATAAAACCCACACTCAAATCCTGGTTATCACTGCAGAGATGGTTTATTATTCTACAAAAATCGGCTAGTCTTTTCAGCAAATTCTGTGCTCATTCCTTAGTTTTTGCATGAGTATCATGCTTCTCCTTTAGGAGGGCACTCGGGTTTCCTCAAGACTTATAAAAGGTTAGCTTCCGGATTATTTTGGTTGGGCATGAAGTCTTCAATTCAGAAGTATGTGAGGGAGTGCATCATTTGTCATAAGAATAAGTATTTGGCCATATCCCCTGTTGGACTTTTACAACCTCTGCCTATTCCTCAGCTAATTTGGGATGAAGTCTCTATGGATTTTATTTTCGGACTCCTTATTTTGAAGTCATATTGGTGGTCGTGGATCGCCTATCTAAGTATGCTCACTTCCTACTCCTCAAACATCCATTCACTGCCAAAACAGTGGCTAAAGTCTTCATCCGTGAGATAGTTCGCTTGCATGGCATTCCTAGTTCTATTTTAAGTGATCGGGATCTACTCTTCATTAGTAACTTCTGGAAGGAGTTGTTTAAACTACAGGGAACAACTCTAAAAATAGGTTCCTCTTATCATCCGCAAACGGATGGCTAAACGAAAGTGTTGAATCGGTGTTTAGAAACCTATCTCCGTTGCTTTACCTCTGAACAACCGAAGAATTGGTCTTACTGGCTAACCTGGGTTGAATACTGGTATAATACTAGTTTTCATGTTTCATCAGGGAAAACTCCCTTTGAAGTTGTTTATGGCCGCCTACCACCTACCCTTCTTCAGTTTTCCAAAGGGGAAACTCAGGTGGAATCCGTGGAACTAGCTTTGATTGATAGAGATGAAGCTTTGAGACAGCTGAAACACAACCTATGTCATGTACAGGTTTTAATGAAAAAGGCTGCTGACAGCCATAGGAGGGAGGTTCATTTCCAAGAGGGAGATCTGGTCTTTGTGAAACTCAGAATGCATAGGCAGTCTTCTGTTGCATGAAGAATCGTCCTAAGCTTTCAGCCTATTATTATGGACCTTTTAAGATCATTGGCAAGGTGGGGCAGGTTGCCTATCAATTGCAACTCCCTCTCTCATCCAAAGTCCATCTGGTCTTCCATGTTTCTTAACTTAAAAGGGCAGTTGATGACCACTCTGTTGAGCCCTCATTACATCACGGGTTAGAAATGGATCATGAAGACTTCGCTGAACCAGAACAATTCTGGCTTCTCGTATGTCTCAATCTAAGGGCAGCAACATTCTTCAATGGCTTATTCGTTGGAAAGCCAAACCAGCTGAAGAAGCTACTTTGGAGGATGCAGATTTCATCAGGGGTCAGTTTCCTTCAGTCCACAAAGGTGCCACTTGAGGAGGAGGGAAATGTTAGCACTCAGCCACAAACCATAGTTCAGCCCAAGCCCATCTAAACCTACATTCGTAGGGGCAAGATGGGGAAAGGGACCACTGCTGCCACTTAGGTAGGTTGTTAGGCAAACTATCGAGAGTTAGTTATGGAGAGATTGTATACAGCAGAGGGAATATAGCTGAAACAGAGGGGGGAGGCATTCATTCATTTTTCTTCATCTTTGATATACTGTATAGGCCTAGAGAATATTTTCCAGGAGGAACTACTGCTATATTTCTATCTAATACGTAAATAATACAATCTCTAAGGTTTACCTATCATGGAAGCTAGAAAAATTGAATTGTTGTCGTTTGTCGGAAGAGCTTAACGACAATACTAAGAGACGCATCGTCATTTAACACTAAGGAATAATTAGAATAGGTGAAAATATTTCATGTTTTAATTGGTTTCTGGTAGCATCTGGTGGATCATGTGAAAAAGTGGTTAATTGTGGAAATGAAATCATCCAAAAACTCCTCTTTTTCTATTCTTCTTTATCATCTCGAACACTTCAGGTACTATTCTAGCGGAAATATATTCTTGAAGGGTCTCAAGAAAAGAAATTAAATGTTATGTGGAACTTCTTAATCCCGATAATCTTCAATAAGCTTATGATTTAGCTAGAAAATAGGAATTGGTATCTTAAGCTATTTTGGTCCATAGGAAACAGTGAATAGAACTAATTTTGGTGGTGAAGATAACAAATATGATAGTTGTACGTGTTATGAGAGTCAATACAACTAAGGAGCTGTACCTGATCTTGTGAAAAGTGGAAGCATAAAGGAAGGAGTTGGTACTAATGGCACCAGGTTCGTGAAACTTGTTTGGTTGAAAGATGACCAAATCAATCTTTAAGGGAAAGGATGATTATAGCTATCAAATCTTATACATTTGGTATATGAACTGGTAGAACAACTTATAAGAGGATGACTTGTTGGATCCCGTTTTCGGAATCCAACTCTCTTGCTTACTCATTCGTCTATTGGACCCGCTTGATTCTAGAGTCCAACGCTTGCTCTGATAACTATGAAACGTGAGCGTGCATATTACCTTGAAGGGTTATTATACTAAACCCTCATTAGCCATCATTATTTTTTTTCATTCTCATAACATCCCAAAAATTTACTCACAAAATGTTTAATGGTGTGCCCACACAAAACAGTCACCATGCTTAAACTCATTTCTCCTGTTTGTGACCAGAATTTGGAAATCTTAAAATCTGAATTTCAATTTGACTTCTTTATAGAAATTATAGCTCTATGCCTCTAGTTTGCTTTAAAGAAAGAATCATCTCAATCAGAGCTCTATAGCTCAAGATATGCTTAAAGAGCTCAAGTCTGCTCAAACCCTAATTATGCTCTCCTACCTGACTTCTCACTTACTTTAATACAAACTTTCTCAAATCAACTCCAAATGATACAAATTTTTATGGAGAGAAATATACATGTCTTAGGAATCTATTGCTTCAAGAATCACTTCATTTGGAGGTCGGATGAGAGAGTTATGCCCAAAAGAGTAGACCATGTTCATACCTTAAATCGATCTGAACCTCTCTTGGCTCGATCGCCATAACTTTCACTATAGAAGTCGGATTGATTTCGTTTTTGAACCATTAGAAAGAAGACATCTAGATCTACAAATTTCATGAAGACCACAAAGTTTGATTCTGCCTCTAACAATGTCAAAAAACATAATCTTTCCCGTGAATGTCCATTTAACGGACATGTATCAGGCTTAGGAGGCCAAATAAGCCGAGAATGTCCGTTTAACGGACATAGACTGGACAAAGGGTGTTTTTACACCCGAGAAGGTCTGTTAAACGGACATTGAGTCTCCCCAAAGTCCTCCAAACCCTCTTTCATGCTTCCTACAACCATCCTAACATCATAAACACTTATAATCTCCATAAATTCACTTCTTCTAAGGCCTAAACAGTTCATAACAACTCAAACATCAAGTTCATCTTACAAAATTCTCAAATCTCAACTCATTTGGTTCATCAAAACCAAGATTTTCTATCATTCATCCTAGCTGTCATTATACACAAATCTTATGTAACATCTTAACTGGTAACCATCATATCTCTTCATTCCGGTATCCAAAAATTGCAAACTTTAAAGCGTTGGAAAGCTAAAAAGACGAACTACATCTTTCATGAAGACAATTTTGGCTAATTCTACCTAAAAAATTTCAGAATTTGCCTGGAAGTCACACACAGCTTATCCTTATGAAAACTTGAACTTGTCCCAAATTCACTTCCTTAACTAGTGCAACCTCATTCTTAATCACTCATAAATCCTATTTTCTTTTCCACAATATCTCACTTATTTCCATATGCATATCACCATAATTCGAGTTCAAATCATTAACTCAAGTTGGATTACTTCTTTAAGTGAGCTTAATTCCAACTTAACCTCATCCATAGTTAAGTCATTTCTCAACTTCACTTCATTTTATAACCATTTAAATTCCAACTTATCTTTATCCATTCTTAAATCTTAGCTCATTTTACTTGTCACATTTAACTACATCTCATCATCCACAATTCCTATGTGTCCTCTCCATAATAACTCAACTGATGTATATATATATATGTATACCAACCATTCATGCTTCACATTCGTCATAGTCATCCATAAAACAAATTTAAATTTCAAACCGTACACAATTCCATAATTCATTAATATCATAAATTAAGAGTTTACAACTTCAATGGCAACTTATGCCACAATACAATACCAATATCAATATCTAAAATACAAATCATGCAAAACCCAAAATTTCTCAAAATACACTTGAAGCCTTGTTTTACATCAATTATTCCAAAACCAAATAAAATATGCAAATCCGGATTTATGCCTTGATTCACTTTCACTTGATCTCTTGCTCAATACCTGGAGATGGGGACAGAGAGTGAGGGTGAGCTTTAAAAGCACGTGGGTAACATGCTTATAACAAAATAACAAGCAAAACCTTTCAAAAGTTCTTTATTACAAAAATGCTTATTGAATCATAAATCTCACTTTTCTCAAAAACTCCTATCAAGAAATCAAAATCGAAACACACAACTCATGCATTTCTCATCTTGTTCATAAACCATGAATGCATTAAAACTTGTCACATATCATGAACACATAACACATCAGAATGGTTTGGGTTGGTTCAAAAACAGAACGTACTACACATTCCGCATAGCGGTCTTATATAGTCGTGAACTTATGGGAGTCCTTGAAAGAGCTCCATGCCACTAGCGGCCAGGCGGGAGAAGCCTTTTGACAAGTGCACTTGACATGCTTAGGGGGCCTAACCAAACCCACATAACATGCATTTCAAAACTTGAAAATGGATTGCCTAAAATGGCACTTTTCGAAAAACTTTACTTTCCTTGACATTTTGCCATAAAGGCATATTTCCAAAACACATTTATTCATGAACATGAAATATCTCTCATTCCATCAACCAAATTCACATACCAAACACATAACAATTTCTCAATCAAAGCTATGGATGCAATAATTTTGGAGTAATTTGAAATTATTTTCTTTTCTTGCTTAAATATATTTATAGCTCTTTAATTCTATCATAAACACGAAACCCACCTTAAATCCTTGCTTATACTTGTTCCAACATGCATCCCCTCTTGCTCTTATTGATTCGTCTTGCCTCAATCCCCTTCATCAATGACAAAATCCCCAAATCAAAAGACATTTCAATTGATCAACCCAAAGAAACATATCATGAAATTGATTTTAAAATTCTTAAACCCATACTATTCTTAAGCTATCTAAACCACAACCCATTCAAAAATCCAACAAACCCAAAACACTCTTACCTTGATCCTTCACCAATTGAGGAGTTTATTGGCTCAAAAGATGGCTCTCATCCTCCTCTTCCTTTTTCCCTTCTTGAGTAACTTGAAAATACCTCTTGAAGACCATGAAAATCAAGCTCTAGCTCTTCTTTCTTCTTTCTCCTTCTCTTCTCCACCGACTCTCCCTCTCTTCTCTCTTTTCTTTGGTCTTTTTCTTCTAATTTTCGTGCATCTCCTTCTTCT
>JANKYE010000004.1:12348265-12364055 GCA_032467995.1 Erythroxylum dillonii | reverse complement strand
AAAAGGATGATGAAGAAATTAATGCAGCATTTTCGGTTATAATCATTTTTTATTAATAACAAATAGGGGAGAAGAGGTAAGAAAGGAGGAGAAAGAACGATGAGGAGAAGAAGAAAAATAGGGGGAGACAGATGGAAAGTTTTTAAGTTTTTTGTAAATCGTGATCTGCAGTTGTATTTGCTTTTGATAAATATAAGTATTTGTTATCATCAAAAAGGAGGAGATTGTTAAGTCAAAATGACTTTACGATTAATATTTTGATGAAAAACAAATAATAAAGAAAAATAAAGAAAAACAGATGGAAGCTAAAGGAAAGCAGACGGAAGCTATTGAAAAGCATACGCAAATAAAAAGCAGACAGAAGGAAGTTATATTAAAAAGCAGACGCAAATTGAAAAGCAGACGAAAGCTAAGCAAAAGCAGACGAAAGCTAAGCAAAAAAAAAAGATGAAGTAAAAAGCAGACAAAAGTTATTGAAAAGCAGACGGAAGCAAAAGCAGACGCTAGACGCGAAAGTGGAAAGCAGACGGAAGAGTCAAGAAGACACATCAGCTTGAGTTGGTTACAGAACTCAACTGAATAACCGATTCTTGAAAGATCAAGAAGCAGTTGAAGATGAAGACTATAAATACTAGTCATGTCAAAGAGATTGAAGACTTTTGTCAGAGCAAGATTAAAAGCTTAGTAATACTTGAGAAATTTTGTGCGAACAAATTAGAGCTATTATTTCTGTAACAAAGCTCGAAACAACTTTAAGAGATAAAGTAGTGCAGATAGCCTGCAGAGGCTAAGAGTGAAAGAATACTGTTTGTAGAAACCTTAAGACGCTCAGATACAAAGAATACTTGTAACGTTTGAGAAATAGTGAAATCTCATAAGGACATCTGAGGACTGAATATAGCCCACAGTTTGGGGTGAACCAATATAAATTGTTGTGTCGAAACCTCTCAACTCTCAATCTCTCTCAACTCATATTTTAGATTTCATTGTTATACAAAATTTTTGAAAATACTTTACAACTTTGTTTTTGATTGTTTTAAGAACGAAGTTCTTTGAACAAACGGATTTTTTCAAAAAGGGGATTAATGAAAAGTTTATCACAATTCAACCCCCCCTTCTTGTGCATCTATATCTCATTATTAAGCATTGTATTAACGTGTGATTCACTTCACTAATGACATCCAAAATTATTTAATTTGGTTCCATAGTCCCAAAGTTATACCCCAAACATTTTCGGACTGTTCTTATACTAAAACATCATCCTGCGCTTGACTTCCATCTGAAAATTGACACTCTTAGAAACTGAATTAGAATTCAATTTCATCAGACAATTTGTGGCCTTATCTCTCTAGTTTAATCCAAATCAAAAATCATATCATTTGGATAATTGAAGATCAAGTTATGGCCAAAACACCTAAGCATATTCAATGAATATATACATTTTCCAGCTTTTAACTTCCAACATATCACATACAACAATTCTAACTTCCAAGAAAAGTTTGGGGTCCAACATGACTACTTATGTTTCATTAAATTTACTAATTAATTTCTATGATACATTTATAAGTGTTAAAAAAATAATGAACTAATTAAATTTTTAAAAAGTTCAAAGAATTTATATTAAGTAGAAATTAGAGAATATCAAAGCACTTCAATAAAACTAATATAGTGTCACAACCCAAATGGGCACATGATCGACAAGTGAAACCTGAAAGCCAAAGCCTTCAGATCATATGTAAGCTCGACTACTATTTACACAAATAAATACAAAACCTCAAAATACTAAATGACAATATAGGCCCGCATAAGTACACACATATTAAAGTATAACGTTAGTGTGCCTCATTAAGTTTTTCAACATACTAAATCATATCACTACCGAAACTAGTGTACAACTACAAATGAAAACAAATGAGATCATACGTAGAAGTAGATACATTGCAATTGAAGCTCCTTAGATTCACTGTTATAAAGTCGGTAGTAGCTAACCTGGAAAATAAAGTTGAGGGGAGTCAAACTTCAATGAGTCAGCTCACATCTCCCCATGACACCCAATGACATAAACACACAATATATAGTTTATATTAATATAAACATATAGATATAATGCATGACAAATCATATGCAATGCATAATACATTGCGGAAAATAAATATTTGTAAGACACTCTTCATTAAGGCTATGTTTAGTTGAACGTAAGGTTTTTAATAGAATGGAATGTAAATGGATGTAATATTAGAAAATTGTTGTTTGAGAGGGATGGAAGCGTTTATAATGTAATTAGTGAAATGTTGTTTGGAAGAAAGGTTCATAATGTAATATAGTGAAATATTATTTATCATTTTACATTCCATCCTAAACCTCCCAAATCAGAGATAACTTATTTTTATTGTTTAGGATAGAATGAGATGTAATGTGAAACTCTCCCCTTCCATCGTATTCCATTCCATTATAAATCCTCATTTCAAACGATAGAATAATCTTACATTTCATTTCATTTCATTAATAATCATCCATCCAAACATAGTCTAAGGGCAAATCCTCACAATACTACGTCTCGAATGACTGCGAGGAACTAAGCATCACCTATGACCCAACCATATACCTATATTTATATAATCGTAAGGATCTCTCAGTCCAAAGGAATTGTGGGAAGTCAAACATCACCAACAGACAAGCTCACTCAATATGTCCAAAGTCACAATCATATCAATAATATATATATATATCAAATAAGGACCCAACTAGGAACCAATCATCAAACATGATTAGTTTATATCATATCTTAATATTATATCACAATCATATCTCATAATCAAATTAGAACGCATCTGGTCTTGACACGTACCTATTAAGTGGCACGTCCAATAAAATTTTCCTCTTATAACAATCACAGTCACAATTACAATCAAACACATCCACACACAATCCAAATATCAATTATGGAATTACACAAAACAAGTACTTAGTAATGTGAGGACCATCATAATGCATGTAGTATGCCATATATACACAAACCTGTATGCATAAATATAAATACAAATAGGGTTAATTACCAAAAAAAGTCTAAACTTTTGTCAAATTTTCAATTATAGCCCGAACTTTAAAAAGTAGCAATAAAATGCTCAATCTTTCAAAATTTTTCAATTCTAGCCCAAACTTTAAAAAGTGGCAATAAAAGGCTCAAACTTTTTAATTTTCTTTAATTCTAGCCTGATGTTATTTGTTGTTTTCCCGATACCTTTAACCTTTTATTTTTTGTTTGTTCTTCTGACACTCTAAACTACTTTCGCATTACATCATACTACACCAGTAAGCTATTCATTTTTAGTTCATTCTTTTGATGTCCTTAGTGTGAGGGCATTGGAGTTGCATAATCTGAAAATGGAAGGGTGAGGGTGTCGAGAGAACAAGCTGAAAATGAAGGAAAAATTGAAATCAAAGCGTAAGGTCGTCGGGGCTGCGTAATCTGATTTAGGTCATTTTTAAACAACAATGTCGTTTCATTAATCTTCATTTGTTATGTTAATTTGGTTGACGTGTATTAATGGTTAAGGTTTCTAACCATTAATACACGTCAGCAAACTTAACAAAAACACTAACATCAGACTAGAATTAAAAAAAATAAAAGTTTAGGTATTTTGTTGCTACTTTTTAAAGTTTAGGCTATAATTGAAAATTTGATGAAAGTTTGGGTTTTTTTTGGTAATTAACCTATAAGGACATGGGCGTCTTTCTTAGCTTAACATGTCACCGTTCATATCATTATAGAACCATATTAAATAGCTGGTATGGACTTGGTATTCACTAGATAGATATGAACTTACCTAATTGATATGTTTGTCTGTCCAAACTTGCAATATGGGTTCCACTCTTGATATATCTCTAAATTAGGAAAGGAAATATCCTAGTTAGTATTATTTACAAGTTATAAGGAAATATCCTAGTCAGTATTATTTACATGTTATTAGGCTCAATTAACAACCTAATATTCATTAGGTTTGCTAGAATGTTCCAATTACATAATTTGGCCCTTGATCCTATTCTCGCCTAAATTTTTTTATGATTTTTAATTCATAAACTGTTAAGAATTTCACTATGGTTCTTTAGGAAAAAATGATCAGCACAATTTACAAAATTGTTTTAAAAATTTTAAAAAAAATTCACTAGAAGTTCATCAAAACAGTATCTCGAGCGTCTGAAATATCCCTTTGGTTATCGAAATATTTTAGTAACTCATTGTGGAATGTTTATTTTTTCAATATCAAATTGAGTCTATGGTGTGGGTAATTTCTCAATAGCTCCTTCCAACTCTCCCACATCTCATATACTGTTTGACATTACAATTGTCGAAAGGAGAAGATGTTGTTACTAGGTCTTACTATTTGTGTTAGAGGGAAATACCTTACCAAAAACTTCTTAACAAACTCGTTTCAAGCTGTAATAAAGCTAGAGTCAAATATTTCAACCATGTTTTTGCTTTATCCCATAATGCAAAAGGGAACATTCTTAAATGAATGGCATCTTATAAAACTTTATTAAACTTAAATGTTTTATAGATCTCCAAAAGATTTACAATATATGAATTTGGATCCCTATATAGTAAGCCATCAAATTGTATAAGTGGCTTAACTATCTGAATCATGTTGGGCGTGATCTTAAAATTATTGGCCTTCATTCTTGGCCTAATAATTCTAGATTTTGTCCCTATAAGCAATGTTATAGCATAAGCTCCTACAATATGTTTTTCTACATATCATGTCGTTATGTTTGCTAATTATAATATCAAATACCTCCATTCTTAGCCTAATAATTCAGTTTCGATCCCTATAAGCAATGGTATAGCCTACTCTCTTATAATATAATGTTCTTCCTGTCATGTCATTGTGTTTGGTAGTTGTAACATCAAGTACCTAAATCTTGAAATTTAGTCAACAAACATAAGATCAAGAAATAAGTTTCTAAAATAAATATAAAATGATTATATTAATAAAAATGAAGCGTTTATAATATCCTCATCCTTGGTAATGATGCTAAAAATGTGTCCTATTAAAACTATGTCAATGATTAATATATAAGTGCACCTATTGTTCTTATCATATAACATAGTGAATACGAGTGTTAATCCCACGAGGACTACAAATAGCAGTACTAACTTTGTTTTTTATTATCTAATCTAATAAAATAAATGATTGATTTAAAAGAGAAGAGGTTAATAGAACTAATCTAATATAACAAATAATACGCGAGAATAAAGCAACTAATAAATAAACAAGATTCACATGTGAAATCCCTTAAATGTTTTCTATGCTTATATTTATCTTGATTTAATTATTAGCTTTAGTTTCTTATACTAATGGGAATTTCAAATTTATAACCATATTTTTTCTTAACCAATACAACCTATATCATTAAGTTTATTTATTGAAAAATGTTTATAATCAAAACCCCTAAGAATGAATTAACTCGTTTTGTGAAATTTTTTAATAGATTTAACTCTAACTTAGAGGATTTATGTGGTCCTAGCTTTAAGATTTTATGCAACTCTTATTATTAATAATATGATCTATTCATATATATGATTGCTTAATCCCCATATATGAAATATAGAGTTGAATTAAAATGCTACAATTTTTAATTTAAATATAATAAGTAATCATGTATAATTAACAATAAAACTTGAATCTTTCAATAAATCAAAGAATTAACCTGAAATGGTAATCCTAGTTTTTATCCCATCTAGGTCTATCCCAATGTATTCATGCTAAAATAAAAGAAATTGTCAACAATTAATAAAGAAAACAAGATAAAATAAATCATTCTTATGGATCTTACAATCTTGATAATATTTGATTGAATTTTAGTGGAATCCCCTTCTTTATCATCAAGGTTGCTCCACTCTTATCTTAAGACGTTTTACTTTGGCTCCTATTGTTTGCTTTCTTGTCTCACAGTTTAATTCCCTAAAACTTCTTTTCATTCTCATCAAACCTAAAAAAATTCCAAAGTGTTTCACCCATACAAGTCCAAAACAGATCCATGTTAGGCTCGAGTCCTTCACACCTATATAAAATTCTAATTTTTGTAAAATTACCACCAATACAAGTCTTTAATATAGACCTTTTTTACACTCATATAAGATTAGTAACTCTTTCATCGTACATCTAAGGGTTTATCTTAAGAAAACGAGTCTAAAGGCCATAAACATGGGTTTGTGTTTGGGTTGTATTTCTTCATATAGTAAGTTATGAAAAAACAAAAATGGTTCAAAAATAACTCGGGATAGAATATAGAGCTATATTTGACTCATGTTCTAAAAATGAGTCTATACATATGATATCCCTATAAGTCAAATCTATAATTGAATTAAAATGATAGCAAATTTGAATTTAAATATAATAAGTATTCACAAATAATTCAAAATAAAACTTAGGCTTTCATTAAATAAAAGAATTAATCCAAAATAATAATTCTAGGGTTCATCCTATATATATGTATCCTAATTTAGTTCACGCTAAGACAAAAGAAACCACTAACAATTAAGAAAGAAACTAAGGAAAAGAAATCATTTTCATAGATTTTGAAATCTTGTTATTATTTGATTAACTCCTGACAAAATCCCCTTCTTTGTCTCTAAAATTGCTTTATTGTTGTCCTAATACGTTCTAATTTAGCTCCTACTGACTTACCTCTAACTTACCTCAAAATTGCCCAAATTCATTCCGTCTTTATTAAAGAACTATTATAAGGATTGTAAACAAAATATAGACCATATTGAGTACCAAATCATACAAGATCATCTAAATATGATAAAAAATGCTCTAAAATTATGCTAAAATATAAAGTATTTAGCAATTATCATTAATAAATAGTGATTCATTGAGTGGCCTAAATGATTTTGCATTAGCTATAGGTTAAGGTGGAGCTAGCCAAAATGGAATCACATATGAGGAGATATTGGAATTTTATAAGTGGATACATAAGGATGAATAAAGTTATATATAAATAGATGCCTTATGATCTATTTATTCAAGGTTTTGAATTAAGATATGTTATCCCCAGTTATATATATGCTCACTTGGACTTGTTCTAATTTCTCTATAAGCCTTATCAAAACCCTTCATATAGTTCCTCTAATAACTAGTTACTAATTTAAGGATTTTATGTTCTTCTCACTTTTTTGAATAGTAAAGAATAACTAACATGTGTATTGATAGAAAACTTTTGATTCCCTATAATTGATCAAGTAAGAAACAAAAGTGAATTGTTGTAGCATATAACCTGACATATAGCGTATGAACTATTCATATTCATTTTTTACACCTTGCAAATATTTATGACTAACAAAGGTCTTTAATTAATTAAAATGTATAATGATAGGTATTCTTTGTCATATTGTGATAAGTTCTCTTTTATTGTATACTTAGTTATAAAGTAAATGGAAGAGAAGAGGAGTCTAAATGAGACAATTGAATCAAAAGACCCATTTTGTTAAGGCATATGAGATCACTTTTGTTTGTAACCTTTACTTTATAAAAACTAAAAAAAAAAACACTTTCTTGATGGGTTTTAAAAGATGAAAACCTTATTAGGATATAATGTCATCTTTAACTATTAACACATCTTTTATGTGAGCATGCCTAATAACTCTTCTTAATCATTAGACAACTAAATTAGACTACCACAAGTAAAATATTTTAATAAACCATTTCCAATGTTGTAAGACTTTAAGGCTTGAATAATAAGGAGAACTAATTAATTGAAGACACTACTCAAAGTTAGTGAAAATTATATCCACTTTAAGGAAAATTGTGCTAATTTTTTTTGGTAAATGGGCAATTTTATTTATCTAAAAAAAGAGTGTTACAGGAGTAAAATTAGTATAAAACAAAATTTTAAGAAGAGAAGCATAAAAAAGAATCCTTAAAAAACATAGTAAGGAAGTTAGTGCTCCAATTGAAGTCATAAAGAGATACAATAGGGTAAAGATAAAACTTGCTTTTATTATGGATATTATAGTAGATTTGTAGATTTTTCCATCTAAATCTTTTATATTTTTCTTCTAATATGTTGGAGAAGATTCAAGTGTGGGGTCAAACATTACATGAAAATTTTATTATTCCTTTATTGTTATATTTCATAAATAAAGTTAATGTGAATAACCCTATAAATTCTTACTTCCATTTGATTATTATGAGTGATATGGAGAAGCCATTCCAAGGTGTTGTTCTAGTTTTAATCTTGGTGAAGTAAATGGTATTAATGTAGCAGAGAGTTCCATATGTAAACAAACATAAAGGCATTAAAAGAAGAGGTGTTTTGGTGTTTCTATTAGGTATGGGCTTAAGGAGTAGCCTAATGAAGGTAAATTTGTAATAAAAAAAATAGTTTGCCTTTGGTTCAAATTATGTTTGAGAACTATAAAATAATAAATCTTAATATTAGGATGTGGTTAGGAAACCTTATAAATTTTCTCCAGGTGATTGTTTGATGTAAAGGACAGTGGATTTGTTTGAGAATTTGCTTACATTTTACCCCTCTAGATGATTATATCTTCTCTTTATGGATTAGGTTTATGAGACAGAAGATTAATCTTCTTAATGCTCTGAAATGCAGAAGAGGAGGTTGATAGACAATTCCAAGCATTACTACTTATGATCATAATGATCTAGACATTAGATGAGAGGTACTTTATGATGGATCTAATCAAAAGGAATTTGTTAAGAAGCCCTATGAGATGCTTGTTATCAAACTATAAGTAGGTTGATTGACCATATCCTATTAGGTTTTTTTATTTATTATAGATTGAGTGTTTAGTTTTTAGTACGTTGCTTTATTTCTTGTAGGAGTTATAATAGGAATAAATTTCTATATTCTCTTATTAAAGGGGTGTACTTTATAAACCAATTAAATTCATAAGTATTGCTTGTGTATGAGCAATCTTCATATCATTTTAATTAGGAAATTTTGGTTTGAGTCGTATTAGAATAATTCCTAGTCGACTTTCAAGTTTAAGGTACTTCTTTTCGTCTAACTTTGGCATCCTTTGCTTTGTCTTTATTTCCTTTCTATAAAAAGTTTTCATTATATTTTCAATAAGCTTACAAGTGTGTAATGGGATGAATAGGCGACTGGCCTAGTAAATAGGCAAAAAGTTTAGGATTTAGTTAATAAGAATTAACCTACATGTAAAAGCATAATGTTTGAATGTATAATAATTAATATGAATATAAAACTGATGGATTAGTGGAAGGAAATTGTTATAACTCAATAGTTTGGTGATTAAAAAGAGTCCAAGCTATTTAAAAAGTAGAGAACTAAACCCAAAACCAGACATTCTATAGAGTTTTTTTAAGTTATGAGTGATTGCCTAAAATAAAAATGCAGGATTTGGCTTTATTAACCACTAATCTTGATATAGCTTCAAACTCTACTAAGCTTTTAATGAAAAGGTTAAGAGAATAAGTGGCAATATAGGATAATAGAAGTAGGTCATTTGTAAAAGGCTAAGTTGAAGAGCTTTAGTTATGAACGTTTCAAGTGATAGATGATTTTTTAACCAACAATTTTCTTTTTTTAAAAGATATTGAGAACTTTTAGGCATATGGAAAAAATATTTGGGCTTAAGGGATCTCCTTATCTAACACCATTTACTCCTTTGAACGACAATCTTACTTTTCCATTTATATGAGTTGAGTAAGAAGTTAAAGAGATATATTCTTGAATCCTTCAAAGTGTTAAGAATAAATCTCTAATCTATCATATCAATAATGTTTTAAATCAAATTTTAACATAGGTGAAAATACTTTGAGAAGAATGGAATATGGTTTTCTCATCTCCTTTTATATAAAAATCTCTAAGAATTTTGAATAATCAATTGATCAATTCTGATACTTATATTGCATGAACATTGCATAATATAAATGAAAGAATTTTTATTTTTTTATCATTTAAGGAGAATTTGGTTTAATTTACATCTTTTCATAATTGAGGGTAAGTTTTGATCTTTCTACCAATATTTTAGAGATAATCTTATAAAAATATTAAAGTAAGAGATATGTTAGTAATCATTAAAGGATGGACCCTAGGTTGAAGGTTAGCTGGATCGCATTTATGAGGGAGCCATGTGAGAGCTCTAAAAACTTAATGTGTGCTTAAATGGACGGATCATGACTAATGGACTTGATATAGGTAAGCATTGGACCAAACCAACGTGCTATGAAATGCTTTGGGCTTGGATAACTCACCATCAATGGATAAAGATCAATAGGAGTGCTTGGATAATGTGGTGGATAAGATCACAATACACACACACACACACACACACACACACACAAAAATTAGCTCTAAAAGATAAAGACCATGCAGGAGGATCATCTAAAGATAGTGAAGTTCTTTATGGATATAGAAGCATCATTCCTAGTTAAATATAATCTCTTATCTTATTAGTAGTGATATAGATAAATTCTATCAGATAGAGACCTATTTGGATTGAGATGTCAAGAGACCTATTTGGATTGAGATGTCATCTAGTTGGTTAGTGGGTTGTAATCTGATAAGGATATAAGTGATCTAGTTAGTTTAGTTTAATTAGGATTCTGAATTGTAAAGCCCAGGTACCTATAAATAGCCTATTTGAGCAATATTCCTAGGAGGAGGAGCGATAGAAGGGAAGGCAACACAATAAGATGGAGAATTCCTTTGTATACTTTTAGGGAAGTAATAAAGATTGATTTTTACTATAGCTCTTGTGTGTTTATTGTTACCAATGATTATTTAATACATTCATAGTATTCTTAATCGAGTGTGAGAGTTAAATAATTCAAGGATAGTGAGGCGTTTGAGAACATGGTTTTATTGGTCAACGATTATGTGGAAAGACTGAGTCTTGCTTAAATGGACCTAAATTACCGTGCAGAAGATTAGCAATATTTTGCAACGATAAAGGTGTCAATCACGACTATGTATATGATGGAGGATGCAAAGCTATGGTGGAGAACGAGAACCTCCAACAATATTAGTGTAGGTAGACCTCTTATTGACACTTGTGAGAAGACAAAGAAGGAGATAAGGGACTAGTCCCTCCCTAAAAACACTTTATGGGTATCGGAGGAAGCTTTGAAGAGATTAAAGCAAGACAAGTCGATGTGGGAGTATGTGAGAAAATTCACATCTTTGATGTTTGATGTGCAAAACATAGCTGAGGAAGAAAAGTTCAACTTCATAAGCAACTTGCAATGTTGGACATGAATGGAGCTTTAGAGTCAGAATGCAAAAGACCTATCAAACATAAAGGTGGCTACAAATGCCTTGGTGGATCTCCAAATACCACCTTGAACTAGCAATAAGGGTAAGAAGAATGACGGGACATGGAATGACTAAGAGAAAGGAAAAGAAAAGGTATGTGAATCTTGTCAATGTAACTCCAAGAAACAAACAAAATGGGATATTGCTTGTTTCATCTTTGAAGGGCCACACTTTGCTTATAAATGCCCAAGTTGGAAGGTGGGTAAGGAGTAAATAAATTACATGGTTGCGAAGGATTAAGGAGAAGGAGGTGAAGACTTGATATAAGAAGTTTATCTTAATAATTATGCTATGTTAGGTGTAATGAACCTTACGAAGGAACATCCAAATAAAAGCAAAGGCAAACCTAATGGAGAGGGGAAATGGTACGAGAAAAATGTGTTAATAACTAAGGAGTCTTCGAGGGAAGCACATTCGGAGAGTACCCACAGATTATTTCGACGAGGGCACCAAATTCTTCTAATGGGGGTGGTTTGTTAGACCATTAAATCATAATAGTGGAAATGTAGAGGCATTGGCAAGCCTTGACCAATGTTTGACACTTGGGGCAACGCAACAAGTCAAAGACTTGCGAGTGGGTAAGAAAAATGGGCATTGTTGATGAATTGGCATGCATTGATGCACATTGGTAGAAATCTTCGACAAGATGCAAGATTCAAATGTGAAACCAAAAGATAACTTGAGATGAACTTTGGGTTGAAGGTTAGTTAGATCACATGCATGAGGGAGACATGTGAGAGCTCTAAAGACTTAATGTGTGCTTAGACGAACCATAATTAATGAACTTGACATGGGTAAGCACTAGACCGAACCAGCGTGCTATAAAAGACTTTAGACTTGGATGACTCATCATCAATGGATAAAGATTAAGGAGAGATCTTAGATGATATGGCAGATAAGATCATAGTAAATATAGATTAGCTCTAAAAGATGAAGATCATGCTAGAAGATCATCTGAAGATACTATATTTCTTTATAGATATAGATGCATTATTTCTAGTTGAATGTAATCTCTTATCTTGTTAGTAGTGATGTAAATAAATCATATCAGATGGATACTTATTTAGATTGAGGTGTTATCCAATTGATTAATGGGATATAATTTGATAAAGATTGAGGTGATCTAGTTAATTCAATTTAATTAGAATTCTAAATTGTAAAGCCAGAAATGTCTACAAATAGCTTATTTGAACCTTGCTCTTAAGAGGAGGAGAGATAGATGGGAAGGGAACATATTAAGAAAGAATACTCCTTTATATACTTTTGGGAAAATAATAAAAGTTGATTTTTACCATAGTTCTTGTGTGTTTATTGTTGCTTATGATTATTTAATACTTTCGCAGCATTCTTACTCAAGTGTGGGATTTAAACAATTCGAGAATCGTTGGGCGTTGGAGAGCAAGGTTTTGTTAATCAACAATCACATTATCATGAATAGTAAAGTAACAAACTCATTCCTTTATTGGAAAGAAAAATTTAAGGAAAAAAAGGGTAAAATCAGACATGAAAGTAGCAAAATGCGAAGACCAAGGATTTTGCCTTCAGATTAGGAATACAAGAATGTGCCTACAAGTCTAAGGTGGATAGAGTTACAGAAGATGGTTGCTAATACTCAGTCAGTCGTCTTCACTTTCATTTCTATTCGAGAAATTATTTCTCACAATTTTCTATTATTTTGTGCGACAATCTAAACAAAGGAAAACATAATTAAGAACATAAAATCTACTAGTTTTCCAGAATAAACTTATATCAGTTTCTTTTTCTCAAAAAAGGTCTTCAAATGCCATACTTGAATGCCCGCCACTGATAAACAAACAAGAAGTGAAAGAAGACTTAGCCAGCCCATTCTCGAGTTAGTAGCTCTGTTCAAGTCTTGCATTTCTTCTTCTCTGAAGCGTCAAGTATGATAAGACTGAGTTAGAGAACTGATATTTAAAGGAAAAAAGAAGGCAGTTTTGAATAAGTAAAATAATCTGCCAATGTACTAGTCTAATAAAAGAGAGAAATTTTACCTTTCACGAAGATAATACATTTCCTCCTGAATGGCAATTACACTATCATACAACTTCTTCAACTCCAACTCCATGACCTATTCAAGTCAACTCAGATATTTCATAATTTGAATCCTCAAACTTCCACATATAATAGGTATGCATATTTGGAGACATCATGTTAGAATAACGAAGAACTGTCAGACAAAAAGATGTGAAATAGTGCATTATTAATGACTGCATTTGTCAAGAGATTATCGAAGGACTGCAAAAAATTATAATTATTCGTTATATTTCGAGTAACGGTTCACAAGTTTGTCACCCCTTGCAGTTCTTAGGAGATTACTTCTTGAGCTTTTGAAACTGGCTTCTGTAGTATGTTGAATTGGATCCTAGATATCTAGGACACCTTCAATTTCTACTCTCCTGCAGATTTCTCACATTGAAACCATAACTTGTACATGCATGACAGAAATTTTCCTCATCTGTCATGGTATGAGATACCAGATACGAAACAGGAGAAATGCCTCCCAATTTTTAGTCCAGATCATCTTCCAGTAACATATTGTGCAGTTTACAAAGCATATTATATCAAAAGTAATTGTCATCCTGGTTTGTTGCAAAAAGCTCCAGAGGCATTGGAGAACAGGAGCACCTTTTAGTGTTTGCATCTTTACATAATCCTCCAATCGCCTGAAATTGTTACTCTAATGCTCTTGCTCCACATTACTGTAAGTTCCCCTACCTGATAACTTAATTCTGACTTCATTGTATCATATTCAAAGAACTATGTTTGCAAAATGAACTTAATTAACAGTCCAGCAAAAAAAAAAAAAAAAACAGTCCAGCTTCTCTTTAAGGTTAAAGTCACATGGCATCAACTTGTGTAGGGATTTACCCGTCCAAAGAAACTTCAAGGCCCATCACAGCTGGTAGTTCAAACAATGCTTACAGCACAAAGCAGTCGTTCTCAGTTCTGATTTGAAGGAAACCATCAACTATTTATCCTACCTTCTAGAGACCAGCTTACCAAAAATTAGCTCCCACTCAGACCTAGCCCTATGTACCTAAATTAACACAGAGCAGCTCTTGCACCATGTAATTCGTTCAGGGAATACATGATATCTAGAACAACCAACCAACCACCTTTGAACCATCGACAAATCATATCCACATTCATTTCAATGACATGATAAGAATTTACAATTTGTTTAACCAATTAACACTATCAACCTAACGTTTTCGTCTATCTTCAGGGAAGAAAAGCTTAGTCAAATCCTTAGGCATATCTGTATAGACGAACTAAAACTTCTCCAATCACATGAGTACCACCAAATTATATCAGATCTAAAAGACAGAACCGAGGTCAAACACCCTAAAAAAGGCTAATATGCACACAAGAACAAAACTGACTTACTTCGACGGAGCCTTTCTTAGCGACACCAGTCCAGTCCTTAGCAGCAATACCAGTCCTCCAATCAAACTCCACAGTCAATGTTGTCGCTGGTTTGTGCTCCTCCGCAGAGAAACAAGTGAGATAATCTCCAGCCTCCACCGCCGTGAACGCGAACTCTCCAGCACCAACTTTCGACGCCTCGTGGTAACTATTCCCATAACTTGAAGTCACCTAATGAACAAACCCAACAACAAAGTCAAATCAAACACATCAAAAACACAAAAGGGTTGGATCATTGATCTAACTAACTACTACGGCCTCCATGGATGGATGACTTAGTTACCCGAACAGTGATCTTGTGGAATTCCGGCAAAGGCTGACCGTCGTTAGGATTAATGACGGAGTACTTGCCAACTGTCAAAGAATTGCTTTTGATATCTTCTGATATACACTTGGTGTGTCCTGATTCTATGTCGAAGCGCAGTGAATCCGACGTGGTCGATAAAACCCATATGGACGATATTATTACAAGTGAGTATACCCCTATTCTAGTGGCAATCATTGTGGTTTCTGGTGGATTATTGTCAGCTTCTGTTATGTCTTGCTAGAGAGAAAGAGACCAGAGAGTTATGTCTTGTTGGTTTGGGACTTTGAGGAGGAACGTGGGTCTTCACGAAGATGGGTAGAAAAATGTCAAAAGGCATACTGACAAGTGGTGGCTTCCCATTGGAGGAGACACGTATTTCACAAACATAATTCGATCGAACCATGTAATTTCAGGGCACCACTTACGGCATTAAAGAACCTTACAAGTTGAAGCAACTGCGCATAAAATTAGGATTAATGTGGGATAGCTCAATGCTGTATCATTCCAGATTTGATACAGATGGAGTTTTGGTAAGATATTATATATTATATCGGTATTGGTAAATATTATATACTATTTTGAATAATTTTTTAAATTTATGAAATAGTTTTAAAATTTTTTAAAAATGTTGTAAAATAGTATATTGTTATATAATATAGGTATAATGTATAATTTTAACTTTATCTTCAAAAATTATAAAAATAATCACAATTAATATGAAGTAAAAAA
>JANKYE010000004.1:12278700-12289360 GCA_032467995.1 Erythroxylum dillonii | reverse complement strand
TTGGAGGCATACCAAAGAGAAATCTAGCAACGATAAAGCAATAAACGAAACCCTAGAAAAACTTATTCACCAAACTCGCCTATTCTTATCTGTTGAGGACCAACCATGGAGAAGGAGAGATAGCCGACAGAGAGAGAAAGAGTGTTGTGAGTGCGTAAAGGTAGAAACTTTGAGAGTGAAAATACGGAGCAGAAAAAATTAAGGATTCTATAAACAAGACGAAGTTAAAGATCGAGAAATCAAGGACTCACATTGAGAGAGAGAAGGTCTGAGGCGGAGCAGACGGAGCAAGGTCTGTGACGGTCGAGCAAAAAGAAATAGGCGCAGTTCTACAGAGATTGAGAAATCAAGGACTCGATGAGGTTGAAGGAAGCGCAGCTCTACAGAAAAAGAGAGAGAAGAAACGTTCGAGAAATAAGAGAACATGAAAGAGAATATATCTCTAGAACTTTTAGAAAGCGAGGGAGAAAAATGGCTTTATGATAACCGTTAGATTAAATGGACGGTTAGGATGGATTATGTGGTCGTCCATCCCAACTCATCCTTTATATATATACTTAATAAAATAGACACAATTTCCTTTTTTTCTTCAATGTACTTTTCTTCCATTCAAGTGTAAAGTTTTATATTCTAATTGTATAATGATATTGTTAATATTTTTTCCTAACTCTAATTTTATTTTATTTCATTCAATCAATTTCAATTTAAATATTTTCATATGTAATTATATTCAATTTATTTTAATTTGTGTCTTCTTTATCACATTCAATTTGCAATGCATTTCATCATGTTCAAATTTGCATCAATTTGTATCATTTTAGTTTTAATCTCTTTTCTTATTTTTTATCTTTCAATTTTTATTAATTAAATTCTAATTTTATAAATTGATTAATGATAGAGTTTAATAAATGATTAATTTATTCAAATTGCAACTTTAATTATCTTTATTTTTATCAATTAGGTTTATTAGGAAATTTTCTTTCTAGTTTGATGAAATTGAGTTAAGAAAAGGAAAAATAAGGGTAATTAGGTATTTTAATATTTTACATAGTTTTTAGAACTTTTATTTAAGAAATAAATTAGAAGGAAAACTTTAGAATTTTCTTGATTAGTAAATAAAATAAAAAACTTAAAGGTATAAAATTAGCTAAAAATAAAAGAAAATTAAGATAGCTTGGAATTGATAAACATCTAAATTCAAGGTTTAAATAAAGGCCTCCAAAGACCTTTTAGTAATTTCACATTCATTTCTAAACCCTAGTATGTTAAATTTTGATTTTTATGCCATACAGACTAGTATTGATTGGTATGCAGCATAGTAATAAAAAATGATACAAAAAATGGATAGTACCATGTCAAAATCAAATTTAGAAAATACTAACGCGTTGTTTGGTTCAAGGGAATAACAGTTCTATTCTAAACAAAAATGTTTTAGTTATTACAGGTTAAATATCTCCATGATATTTTTTAATATTAAATATTTGAAAAATGAAAAGACAAATTAAAAGAAAAACTAAAACTTTACCTCTCCCCTTGTCTCCCACTGTCATTCTCAGTTGCCTAAAATCAAAAATTAAACCCTAATTCTAATCTTACCTGTCGCATCTTCACCTCTCTTATTTTTGTGGTCATCTCTCTTACTATCAGCTCCATTACCCGCTTGATTGTTGTCACTTTTCATTGGTTGCTATCTCCTGCCATCTTCCACTTTATTATATTCGAAAGATAATAAATCCTTAAGCTATCCAAAACTTAACCAATATTTCAACATTAGTTCCATAATCTTTAGGGGATAAACTACATGCCTTGAGGCTAAACCTTGGGGTTTTATTATGATATTATGAAATAGTATAAACCCAAGCTTATAGCTTATAGCTTTTCTATCTATGGTTTTGAGTTACAGAGTTGCTAGGATATTGTTATTTTACCTTTAATATTTTTTTTATTCTAATACTTTATGTTTTGTGGTTATTTGATAAGTAATATAGTTTTTGTTGTTATTACTTCATGGTTATATAAATAAATTCATATTTGTGTTCAATTTTATCTTTATATATTTAATTTTATAAGTTGTCATCTCTTTTTGATAAATGTTTAAACTGATGTGTGAACTCCTCCTTTTCCATTTAATTCTTATTTGATATCAATGCATCTGGTTAGGGTTGAACAAAATTATTGATTTAGAGCTTTATGTACTTATGTTTTATTATGAAAGATCAAAAGCTCTTAAAAGTTAAAGTTATAGAAGTTTCTTCTAGCGTTATTGTTGTATAGTAAAAGAGTATTTAGACAGTTGGCAACTATGTGTATCTATAATTTGATATATTAAGAATAATATCACTAAATGAATTTGATATAGTGATGATCTTTTAAGAGATCCATACCATTTTCATCAGGTAGGAATTGAGGGGACTTCTAATCCACGACAAGTGGATTATCCATTTAGTGTTATTATTACTATAATCAACTATAGTATTAGTATTGTTGCCTCTTCTTATCCTTTTAGAGTACTTTGGCATTTAGAATTAAATTTTATTTTCTCATAAGCAATAGGTTTTAAAATTTATGTATATATGTAGTTGGTTCATGCTTTAGTAACACTATAAAAAAAATAAAACTATTTTGTAATTTTATAAAATTAAAGAACCAATTGAAAATTAAAAAATATGTAAAACAATATTTGGTACTGGTTAGTACTAGCCCTATACTATACAAAAGCTAAAATTGATAATAAGTTTGATATGATATTCACTATATCTAAGCATAGAGTGGAATTATGGAAACAAACATAAAGAAAAGAGAAGGCGAGTCTAAAATGATAAAAACCCTAAAACACAATCAAGAGCTTAAAAAGAAGAAAAAAAACTAAACATAAAGCTTACCCTTTTTTTTTCTCTTCCAAAACCCTATGCCCATCATTATAAGCTTCTTGCTTCTTTTCATAATTTTCAGCTTCTCTATAAATCTAGCCATCATACTTTGACTAATCTCCCCTTGTGCCACTACGTGACATGGAAAATAACTAAATTTCTTTGTAATTTCTTAGGTTATTTCCTAGTATTTGCCATGTCACCTCTCTCTCTCTCTCTTATACATCCATGGCTTTGAGCTCTCTAATATGATATCTAAAGAAACTCACACTTAAATAGTGGATACTTCCTTATCTGAGCATTCATAGATCGTGGTTTACACTTCACGTGAGCTAAGCTAAGAATCCTACATTTCTTATTTATTTTTATTTCTATTATCTCTGCTAGATCCTACTGACACCCAAAAGGGAGAGGTGAATTGGTTATTGATAAATTTTAAACTGAATAATTATTACTTAATGTATTAAAGAGCAAAATTTATAAAATATGAAAATATGATATAGAACATAGATTATATTTGCATTAAAAATATAAAAAAGGTTAGTGATATTAGACTTAAGAGGAGTGATGATATTAAGGGGAAGTAATTTATGTATTCCTCGTACTTTTTGTGGTATTTATACTCAAGTTAATTTATTCTACATTTAATTTAATGTATGTGTATTTCCTTATAATTTATATTAAATATCTCTTTTTTCTTCATATTGCATTATATTTCATATTGAATTGAGGCATATAGCTAGTCACTATCTTGATATGGGCAATTATTTATGTGCTTAATTTTATTTTTGGTCTCTAATGTCTCATATATTTTGTCATTATAAAAAATGGAGAGATTGTTGCAACATAAGAGGTTCAAATCATTATTTTGATGATAACAAAAAAATAAATACTGCTAATAAGTTTATTATTTTGATTAGAAGCAATATAAGTATAAGATATAGCCATAACTTAAGAAGATAGTGAAGATGATAAAGAATAGTTGTAGTTTGTAACCTTTAAAGTGAAGATCAAGTCAAGAATAAAAAAATTGAAGGTATATCAAGGTCATTTAATATTTTAAAAGTTAATTGTAATGTAATTTAATCACTTTAATACCTTAGAGGCTCCCCTGTATAAACATTTTGTCTTATTTTATTATATGAATCTCTCAATTCATCAAGATTCATAAAAGCTTTTGTGTTTAAAGAAAAACCTCTTAATTTTTCAAACACTCTTTTGAGGACATTTTGAAAATTTTTAATTATAAACTCAAACTCAACATAACCTAATGCACAAGGTTCCCTGCTTTGCGAGAGTCGTGGGAGGGTATGCAACCTTCCCTTTGAATTTTACAAAGAAGTTGTTTCTATGACTCGAACTTGTGACCTTCTAGTTAGAAAGGATCCCTCCTTTAAGACTTTAAATGCTAGTCACCTTTTCTTTAAAAGGGTTGTTTCTTTTTATATCTCTTAATGTCTCAGTTCATATACTGCCCAGGGCCCACGATGAGAAGGGCCCCCTAACCTCTTATTTTGGTTTTTGACTCCTACAGCATATAACTAATTCACTCAAAATTGATTTAACGTTGGTGATGCTCGAAGAGTAAACATTAGTCAAGTTCTAAGATTGCAGGTAGTAACTACTCCAAGATTGCAAGTTCTAAGATTGCAGGTTACGTAGGCTACAGGTAGAGGTAATAATAAATAATTTTAATGTTGGTGATTTTTGACGTTATAAGTTAACGTTAGGCAAGTTTAATTAACGTTAGAAGTTAACGTTATAATTTAACATCTTATGCTTATAAATAGTCTTGAAATATTTAAGTGTACTTTTACCTTCTAATATCTTTATTTTCATCAATATATGCATTTAAAGAACTCCAACTCAAAAATAAGTAGCAAAAAATTTTATGATTTTGCCTTCTGAGTTATGAGTATAATTTAAAGGTAAAGTTTCTGATTTTTTTAATGTATTTTTACTCTTTATTTATTAATATTAGATATTAAATTTTGCTATTTTTTCTCTATCACAAATATAATATCATTTATATATCTTTGTGATATATTGTGAAGTTGTTGGAGTTTGGTTGTACTTGCATACTTCTTCCAGTTCCATACAAATGCTTTTGTTCTTTTTCTAATCCAACTGTATTATAATTAGTTTATATTATCTTTCCTAAAAAGCATTTGTCTGGAAGTGAAAAAAGAAAAAAAGAAAACAAGTAGCACAATTGATAGAATCCCAAAAAGGAGCAATTAATAAATTTATTAAAAAAGTAGGCTCCTTTAATGAGAGTCCTGAGGAATTAGGTGAAGGTGGTTTTGAACAACATAAAGAAAACTTAAGTGATGATATTCATATTCAAGAGGATGTTAGAAATCTGAGTGAGGATGATCACGTACCAAATGCATCCACTTCAGAAAATTTAAAGGCTAATGAGTAAGTAAGCCCTATTTGGACATTTATGATCCCAGAAATTAGTATAATATTGATAATAAAGAAAGGGATATTTTAGTTGAAAAGGGGCCTGTAAGAGAGTTGAATCTAATGTTTCCTTTGGACAATACCTCTCATCATTTTTCATATTCTTATTATTATAAAATTTTGAGTAATGGAGAGATTAGTGATAGAAAAGGTTGGTTTATTCTAAACATGTAGATAAAGTATATTGTTTTTGTTGTAAGTTGTTCAAATCTACTAAGAAACAAAGTGGATTAGCAAATGACGGATTTAGAGATTGGAAGCATTTTAGTGAGAGACTCAAAGATCATTAGATTTGCATTAAGCATATGACTAATATGAGAACCTAGAATAAATTAAGAGTAAGATTGAGTAAAAATCAAACAGTTGATAAAGACTTGCAACAAGAAATTACAAAGGAGAAAGAACGTTGAAGACAATTTTTGATAAGAATAGTTTCTGTTGTGAAATATCTAGCTAAATATAATTTACCTTTTTGAGGATCCAATGAGAAACTTTACCAAGATGGTAATGGTAATTTTTTAGGATTGATTAGGATGATTGCTAGATTTGATATGATAATGCAAGATTATATTATACGTATTCAAAATCATGAAATTCATCATCATTATCTTGGTTACAAAATTCAAAATGAGTTGATTTCTCTGTTGATCCATAGCGTTAGAAGTTCTATCACAGGGATCATTAAAGAGGCAAAATGCTTTTCTATTATTCTTGACTATACCTCAGATTTAAGTCATCAAGAACAAATGAGTTTGTTAGTACGATGTGTGAATATGTCAAATAAAAAAATAAAAATAGAGACGTATTTTTTAGAGTTCTTAAAGGTAGATGACACATCTGGGTTAAGACTTTTCAATGAATTATTGAATGCATTTAATTCTCTTGATCATAATATTTATAATATAAGGGGTCAAGGTTACGACAATGGTTCTAATATAAAGGGAAAACACCAAAAGGTTCAAAAGTGATTACTTAAAATAAATCCAAGAGCATTATATATGCCATGTGTTTGTCATAATCTTAATCTTACTGTTAGTGATATAACACATTCTTGTTTTAAAGCTGTTTCATTTTTTGGAGTTGTGCAATATATATATGCATTATTTTCAAGTTCTCCTAAAAGGTGGAAGGTTTTGCTTGATAATGTTTTAGGCTTAACTATAAAATCATTGTCCAAAACTCATTGGGACAGTCGAATAAAAAGTGTTAAAGCTATTAGATTTCAAGTTCCTCAAATAAGATTGGCTTTGATGGAATTATCCTTCACTTATGTGGCTTTCTTGATTGCCCCTACATCGGGCAAATTTGGTTAATTCTTTATATACTGTATCCGTGCTCATATCATTTTTTTCTCTGGAGAAGGCAAATTTTTGATATTTCTACATCTAAGATTCGACTTGTATCAACGATACGAATATAGTAGCTAATATAATAGGAAGTGAAATATTATGGCAAGAAAAGGTTTGATTCAGCGGGAGAGGAAGAGGCAAAAATTGGAACAAAAATATCATTTGATTCGTCGATCCTCAAAAAAAGAAATAAGTAAAGTTCCGTTGTTGAGTGAGAAATGGAAAATTCATGGAAAGTTACAATCCCCACCGCAAAATAGTGCACCAACACGTCTTCATCAACGTTGTTTTTCGACTGGAAGACCGAGAGCTAACTATTGACACTTTGGACTATCCGGATTTGAATTGATGTCCTTTTGATTCCTCCTAAATTGGATTGATTTATCCTAAAGATTTCATTTCAATTGGAATTTGGTTATTTACCATGTACGACGATCCCCACTAAGCATCCATGGCTGAATGATTAAAGTGCCCAACTCATGAGTCGAAATATAGTTAGAGCCCTTATGTGTCTTGAACATATACTGGATGCAGTTAATATAAATTTGGTAACATTTTCTGACTTTTTTGATATAGTTGAATATAATCTAAATCTAGTTTAATACTCATTTTATTCGTTTATTACTATATTGGTTGCAAGTGGTTACAACGAAATCTTTCATAATTTGCTTTCAAGTTAGCAACTTTGATTTTTTTTCCTTCCTTTTTTTCTTGGATTCGACTCGGAAAATAAAATAGTTGAATGAATAAAAAATCCAAAGGAGGTTCATGGCCGTGGGTAAAGAGAACCGAGTAAGGGTAATTTTGGAATGTACTAGTTGTGTTCGAACGAGTGTTAATAAGAAATCAACAGGTATTTCTAGATATATTGCTCAAAAAAATCGATACAATACGCCTAGTCGATTGGAATTGAGAAAATTCTGTCCCTATTTGCCGACTTTACAAGGAAGATGAAAACTGACATACTAACAATACTATAATATATTAGTATATATATATATATATATATATATTCTATTTAAATGTTAAATGAAAATAAATATTAAATAAATATATAAATTAAATAAATACATATATAAATTAAATAAAGATATAAATAAATAAGCAAAATCCTATTTCTGAATTCTAAATCGTTCTTTTTGATTCGAACGAAAGAAATAGGATTTGTTTTCGAAGAAGACAAAAGAAAAGAAAAAGCCTAGATGGAAATAGCCAAAGCCTGGGATAGCATCTTATTTGCCCAAGTAATAAGAGGGTGTATTTTATTAACCCACTCCAATCTTAGAAAATATATTTTATTACCTTTATTAATAATAGTTAAGAATATCATTCGTATGCTATTTTTTAATTTCCCGAATGGTCTAAAGATTTTACACATTGGAATAGAGAAATGCATGTTAAATGCACCTGTAATGGAGTTCAATTATCAGAAACACCATTTCATTTTACCAAGTTCCATGTTAGTCAGATTAGTCAACATTTATATGTTTCGATGCAACAACAAAATGTTATTTGTAACAAGTAGTTTTGTTAATTGGTTAATTGGTCACATTTTATTCATGAAATGGGTTAGATTGATATTAGTCTAGATACAACAAAATAATTCTATTAGATCTAATGCACTTAAAGTTCACTATAACTTCCCAAAATGGAAAATGCAAATAAAGAAAACAAAAAAGTAGAGGGAGGGGTCAAACTTTTTTGTAATTTTGAATTTCTAAAAATAATTCAAATAAATCTAATTAAATGTAAAATGTCTAATTAAATGTAAAATGAAATGGAATGTAAAAAAATAACAATTCTAAAAAGAATTGTAATAGATATGATACACATATAACTAAACATCTTTGAGCAAAATAAGAAAGGAATTCCTGTTGGAAATTGTAATAAATTGGTAATTGTAATAATTACCAATCCAAATTATTACTCGGAATGAAACTTACGAAGTCCCATTTTTAAAAAAATTCCAAGTCCTGGATAGGATTTTAGAATACTATCTAATTTTTTTTAATTGACATAGACTCAAGACCTTTAGTAAATTATTAAAATCTAAATTATTCAAATAAGGAAGATGATACATTGGAAATGGTTGGGATAACTTTGATGATGCCAAGTTAAAGAGTGAAGCAGAAAGCTTGGTTAGTGTAGTTGAGAGTTTTCAATTTTTACTTGGTATGGTTATTTGGTACAATAGTTTATTCGCTATTAACATGGCAAGTAAAAAGTTGCAATCTAAATCTATGTGCATTAATGCTACTATAAAGCAATTAGAAGGTGTGATGGTATTGTTTGAGAAATATGGAGATGAATGCTTTAGCTCTAGTATGAATATTGCCAAAAGTCTTGCGCTTGAGATGAATATAGAGCCTACATTTCCAACTAGACGTTGTATTATTAGGAAGCAAAGCAACAATTTGATGAAATTAACCATAATGGAGAAATACAATCAGCTGAGGATTCTTTTAAGGTTAATTACTTTCTAGTTGTTGTGGATATGACAATTACTTCATTAAAGAATAGATTTCAACAATTAACGACAATTGACAATATTTTTGGATTTTTATTTGATTCAAAGAAGTTGAGGTCATTAGATGATAACAAATTAAGAAAATGTTGCACTAATTTTACGACTTTTTCTTATGATAATGTGTCAGATCTGGATTTAGATTATCTTTTTTCCAAATTAAAAGTATTGCAAATGACTTTGCCAAATAAGTTAATGTCATCAGTTGAATATTAGAATTTGTTCAAGCCGCAGATTGTTATCCAAATGTTTCAATTGCTTATCGAATTATATTGACTATACATGTGAATATAGCATCAGCTGAGAGAAGTTTTTCAAAGTTAAAATTATTGAAAACTTACTTGCAGTCATCAATGTCACATGAAAGGTTGAATGATTTAGCTATGTTATGTATTGAGAAAGATATGTTGGATAATATTGATCTTGATAATATTAATAATTTTGCATCTAGAAATGCACAGAGAAATTATTTTTCATAAATTATGACCCTCTGTATATTTGTTAGTGATATGATCATTTAATATTTAGTTGATTATGTAAACTTATAAATTGAGTCATTTATATTTCATACAAATATATAAAATTAAGTATATTGTCGATTTATTAGGGCCCTTTTTTTATTTCACTCAGGGCCTATAAAACGATAGGAATGGCCCTAGGTAAGAGATCCAATAAGCTTCTCCACTAATAGTATTGTCAAATCCTTGGCTTCTTGTATAGCTATTACTTTGGCTTCTCATGTCCTTAGAAGTGACAAAAGCAACTTTCTTATCATTTAAAAAATAGTATAGGTCATTCTAATACATTTGAGAGCATTAATAATATCATTGAACCTTACGTGCACACTAAAAATGCTTTTATCATGCTTCAATTAAAACATTTCGTATTGGTGGGCTAACATCCTCACTTTGCTCTTTTTAACTTGACTTGTGCCCTTATCAATAACTTCTAATGTATGACAAAATTTATAAATCATTTAACACATAGAGACTATTAAATTTATTTCTCCCTAATGCACAAAATAGGATGTGTGCAACCTTACTATTCAAGGAAATTAATCTTTTATCTTAAAGTACCCATTCTTCCTTTAAGTTATAGACCTTTTTGTTTTATACAATTTTAATAGGTATAAAGGGGCCACTTGACTATCTTCCATAAATCTACACTCTCAACTATTAAGAAAATTCTTATTGTAGTTTTCGAATAAAGGTAATCCTTGCCATCAAAGAAGGGTGCTCGACTAATATTTTTTCCTTATTGGTTGAATGATGATGATGATGATAATGATGCTCCTAAGTATGACATTATGTTCTTTTCTATATGATTTGGTTTAAAATGCTAGCCTAATAGACTCATTCTAATACCACTTATTAGCAGTGTTATGGATACCGTTCCGTACCGGCCCAAATCCGGTACCGGTACCTTGACTTTGGTACCGGGTTTGAATACCG
>JANKYE010000004.1:12250297-12264436 GCA_032467995.1 Erythroxylum dillonii | reverse complement strand
TATTTATTCATCCGCTTCTGCAAAGCATCACAAATAGTAACAGGGATTTTGAACACACTCATACAATAAGAAGGAATGGCTTAGGCAACTGATTTAATAAGAATCTCCTTTCCTACTCTCAAAAGGAATCTGCTAGACCAACACCCCATCCTTTTTTCTAACCGATCTCGCAAGAATCCAAAAACCTGTTTCTTAGACCTCCCAATCAAAGATGGAAGCCCCAAATAATTACTGTCACCCAACGGATTAGAAACATTAAGAACTTTTGAGATACCTTCTGTAACTTCTCTACTAAGATTGGGACTATAGAAAATTCCCGACTTAGTAAAATTGATAGACTACCCAGAAGCCCTTTCATATTTAAGCAAAATATCTCTAACAGCAACGACATTCACCACCGATCCCTAAAAAAAGAAGGAGTCATCCGCAAAAAGGAGATGAGTGACACAAGGACAACCACGTCTAGCTTTAATACCCTCCAACAACCCCTCCCTACTAGCCTCATGAAACAAGAGAGAAAGGCCTTCCGCACATAATAAGAATAAATAAGGAGATAATGGACACCCCTGCCTTAATCCTCTACCCGGAATAATAGGCCCAACCTCTTTCCCATTCAGTAAAACATAATATTTGACATTTTTCACGCACATCATAATCCAGTCCACCCAATTACTCGAAAAACCCAATCGAATCATCATATTTTGCAAGAAGTCCCAATTAACTCTATCATAGGCTTTAGTAATATCAATTTTCAAAGCACAAGCCCCTCTCTTATTATTTTTCTGACCCTTAATACTATGAAGCAACTCAAACGCAACTGCCACATTATTAGAGATCAACCTCCCCGGGATAAATGCCGATTGACTCTCATCAATCAAATTATGCAACAAAACTTTAAGCCTATTAGCTAAAATTTTAGCTACTATTTTGTAAAGCACATTACACATTGAAATAGGTCTATAGTCTTTCAAGCTCAAAGGATGAACACACTTAAAAATAAGAACAATATCAGTATCGGTTAAAGTGTTCGGAAAAGTACCTGCATCCAACCACAGTTTGCAAGCTTTCCACACATCCTCTCCTATCACATGCCAATATTTTTGATAAAAAGCTGGATTAAGTCCATCTGGTCGCAGTGATTTATCCGGCTTCATATCAAACACCATTGTTTTCACTTCATCTAGAGTCACCGAAGAGGTAAACATATTATTTTGAGCCCCTCCTATTTTAGGCCACACCAGATGGAGAACGACTTTCATTCGAGATCCCTCCTTCAAAAATCTTCCCAAAATAATCTTTAATTTCCTCTTCTAACTCAGCTCTATCAGTAACCACTCTTCCATCTTCTTTTTGTAACCTTTCAATCAAAACCTTCTTTCTACGGGCACGAACCGTTGCATGGAAAAATTTTGAGTTCCTATCACCATTTAACAACCACCTTTGCTTAGCATTCTGTCGATTCCTGCACTATTCTTTGTACAAAATAACATTCCACTCTTTTTGAAGCCTCTGAACCTTCCTATTGTCAAACACATCCCTCGCCTCCTCCAACAACGACTGTAACTGTTTCTGTTTTTTCCAGGACACAGAGTTATGTTCTCTGCCCCAACGTTTAATCTCTTTTATACACGCATCATGGCTTCTCATAAAATTAATAGCAGAGACAAGATTCCATGAATTTTTTATTACCTGTTCCAAACTAGAGTCCCCTAACCAACTGTTATCAAACCGAAACTTCCTATATTTTGCACCAACTGGCATTCCATTCAATTGAACCAAAATTGGAGAGTACTCAGAAACTGGGGCTACAACAGACTTAGAGACAGAATTAAGGAAAAGGGATGACCAGCTTAAAGATGCCATTGCTCTATCTAATTTTTCGCAACAAACCACCACATTGTCCTTAGGGATGGCAATAGGTAGGGTTTGGTTCGGGTTTTACTCTACCCATATCCATATCCATTTTTTATGACTCAACCCATATCCATATCCATATCCATCGATTTTTACGATTTACTACCCATATCCAAATCCATTAGATTGTTCGGGTTTTTGGATATCCATCGGGTTGTATAGCACATAAAAATATAACTTCTAAATAGAAAATATAAAGAGTAGATTTTTGCGAACGCTCCAAATCAAAATTACTTTAATAATAATAAGTCAAGATTTTGATTTGTATGTATTAAAAAATTATAAAATTGGAATAATAAAAATCATAATATTTAGTATAAAGACAACATACATTTTCACAATTTAAAACTGAAACAAAGATTAAAATAACTAAAGTTTCAAATTGTCTTTGCGTGAACTCTACAACATTCAAAACTCCATCTCCATATCATTTGCATTATTATCATCCTATAAGAAAATAAAATATGATGAAAAATGTGAGTACAGAAGAATAAAGTGGAGATTTTAAAGTTGTTTCTTCGTATAAAATTTTAATATTTTAATATATTTAACCATAAATATTCAAAAAAAATAGAATTAATAAAAAACGGGTAGAATATAGGTATCCATAGTTCGGGTTTTATTTTACCCATATTTATATCCATATGCATCGATTTTTACGATTTACTACCCATATCTAAATCTATTGGGTCGGGTAGTGCAAATATTAATCGGGTTGAAAACTATCAACCCCAATTCCTAGGTTAATTAAATGATTTCATTCCAGCTCGACCAGAAAGTTATCTGCCATACTGCGACATTCCTAAATAATGTTACCGCCAAAAAACTGGAAGTACACGCATGGAAAGCGACCAGATAGGAGAGTAGGAAACGGATTTTAGAAAGCTACCGGAGTCGACAAAGAACTGAAGAAACGCTGTGAAGTTAATGGATTTTGGTGTTTTACTATGGCAAATCTCCAACTGGTGTCAAAACTCATTGGATTATGCACGAGCATAGGCTCAAAGATGCTCCTACCTAAACTATTACTTCTAATGTTATGAGGGTACTAATAATTTAACTATTTCCTTTTAGTTAATTTTTTTAATTCGATGTTTATGTGATTAATCTTTTCTGGCAGCTTGATGACTGGGTCTTGTGTAAGCTATATTATAAGGGCAACAAATCTTCCGTTGAACAAGTAAAAGGAGCTCTGTAATTAGACGGTGAAGGCCGAGCACTTGCAGGGTACGAAAACAACTTATTACAGCGGAAAACAACATTGCATTCCCAAGAAAGGTCAGCTTATTCATTGGCCAGTCCTTAGTCCATTATGGCAAGTAATTGTAATAACCCATATTCATGGGTGTAAAATTGTTGTAATCACTGTCAAAGTCCAAACTCCATGACGACAAGTAGTAATCACGATCAAATGGGGTGCCTTTATCACAAGCGTCTTCGTGTGGAATTTACATATGGTCACCAGAATTATCATGTGCCTTGAGATCCTGCAAATAATGCGTTAATTCGTCAATTTCCTCGATCTGGATCATATAGTATGCCGGCTCTTGCATATGATTTACATTCAGCAGCTTCAGATGGTATGCAAGCTTCGCCAGATGTTTTACATGCATCAGCTTCAGATATTATGCAGCAGGTTTCGCCATATGTTTTACATATACCAGCTTCAGATACTATGCAGCAGGCTTCGCCATATTTCTGACATGCACCAGGTTCTGATACTATGCAGAAGGCTTCTCCATATGTCTTAGACGCAGTAGCTTCAGATGGTATGCAGCAGGTCCCTGCATATGCTAACATGCAGCAACATATTCAGATGGTATGCAGCAGGCTCTTCCATATGCTTTAGACACAGCAGCAGCATCTTTGGATGGTATGCAGCAGGCTCCTGCATATGCTATACACGCAGCAGCATAGTCCAATAGGTCTGTAGAGAAAATGATAGTCTCGGTGTACATTCTACCTATTTTCCTGACTCTGTTACATTTAAGCTACCACCAGTTCTTTCCACAGTTGCTCTGTACTGTGAATTTACTTCAACAAGTGAAGATGAGATGATACAATTATGTAGAAGAGGAACCAACTCTTGATCCAAATTGCTCCAGCTACAAGTGAATAGCTTGAAGAGTGATTCAAAAGAAAACTCAAGTATAAAGGAACGCAATCAGCATTAACAGAGAGGAACTTCGACTAAAATATATTATTGAATATTGTATAAGATTTCAACCATGTAATTCATAAAAATTACGCACTAAGCTCTCTAGTCTACAAAATATTGCGAGCATATGGGCAGGAAGTTCAATGATCCCGTTTATATTGTTCACCGGCATTCCCTCTGTCTCCACTGCAACAGTAAAAGTGTGGCAGTTTAACTCGACCGCAACTCCTGCAATCAAGCAACAATTTACCAAAAACTGTACTAGTATTCAAATCTTTGGAGACAGAGAACAAAATACATAAAGATCGTAGAAGATAGAAAGTTGTAGCGTATGAGATTAGAGGTGACTTTTAAAACAATTCACGCATAACCGTCACATGTAAAGAAGGAATGCATTATAATTGAATAAATGGACAGGCACAAAGCCATATCTTTGTTAGAGCTCTTTCTAAAACTACTAAAAGATAAAGCTAATTTCTTCAAGAAAGTGAGAAAAGCAACAATTTTCTTGACCATATCCTCCATATCTAACTTTCAAACTAAACCAAAACAATGAGCCAACCAACATATACTGTTTTAACGACAGATCTTCATTCATAACTTGAATCCCAGTTCATAGCTTCCTGCCTTAAATATTGTACAAATTCCTTTAATATCCTTGGAAAAAAGAGTCAATGCATTAAATAAAAAAAAAACTCTTACTTGCAACGAATAATAACGGGAGTTGGTTTCAAAGCCTTAGGCCCATTTCTGATACCTCTTTTGTGAGGAGAAACCTGCAAATGTGAAGTGAAGAGATGACAATAATCCAAAACTTGATAGTGGAAAGGGTAAAGAGTGACTCACCTTCTTCTTGGGAACAGCCATCAGCTTCATTGGACCTCCAAAAGAGAAACTGGGGAACCCGAATCCGAAGATTTTGTTGTGCGTATTATCAAACTCCGGTAAAATCATAGGCGAAGAGTGGATGGGTGGTTTGATTGAAGCTCCCAACGGCGAAGGAATGGCAGTCGCGTGGACCCATCTCCTGAAACCTGACATGGAGGCGCTACCAATCTTTAAAATCCCTACGCGAAATGCCATTAACAGATCGGAGGACTTCAGAGTGGAAAAAGGTGAGAACTTTTGAGGCGGCCAAGGGAGAAGAAGTGGAATCCGGACAGAGCTTATGCCTTCTAGTTTTTGCTTTTGGGGGCTAAGCGTCGTTTCCTTTCCGGAAATTAATTAGGGAAACATAAAACATATTATCCCGTGGTCTAAAACACAAAGTTACGAACACCGAATCGGTTTCGGCGTTGTTAAATTTTGGAACGAAATTATATCGGTATTAATTAGTATTAAGTAATTTTTTAAATTTATAAAATAATTTTTAAAATTTACAAGATAATTTATTAAATATTCTACTATTGTGCTATTGTTTGATATATTTTACTAATTTATTATTTACATCAATGTAATAAAAAATGATCTCTTATCTATCCTCATTTCTCCTCCCTCTTTTCTTCGTTTTCTCCACCATCGTCGTTACTGGTTTGGCGTCGCCATCATCGTCCGTGGTTCTCTGTCGTCCATCGTGCATGCTTCAATTTCCTCACTGTCTACCATTCTCTGCGTCCATCTTCTGTCATCGCGTATTGTTGTTGTCGTCGTCATTTAATCACAAGTTGAGATAAGTGGTTCATCTTTGATTGTTTTTTACAACGTAGTTGGATTTTGTGTACTGCTTTGATTGCAGGGGTTTTTGTTTATTACTAGGTTTAGTTACTAGTTTAATTATGGATAGAGGTAAAAATCCCATACATTGATATTTTGTAATGCACTATGCTTTCTTTACCGGTGACAATAGAAAAATAGTTAAGGTGGAGAAGAATTAGCGTAAAAATAATAATGTAACAAATTGTGTATTACAAGAGGTGAATCAAACATATTATATATTGATTATGTTGACTGTTTGTTATAACAAAATTTACAGAACTAGGATCTTGATGGTAATTGTATAAATATTACTAAGGTAGACAACTTACAAAAACACGACAATATAATTATTAAAATATATTAAAGATATTAAATAATTATAAAAAAAATTAAAAATGTCGTAAGTTTGACTTAATATAATTGCAAAATTCAATTGATAAAATGGAAATTGTAGAAATCTTATGTAATAAAAATCCCATACATTGATATTTTTGTAATGCATTGTGAAGAAAATCCCATACATTGATATTTTTGTAATACATTGTGAAGGTAGCAAATACTTATTACTGGCGATAAGAGAAACAAATCCAAATTAGCAAAGTCCATATGGAAATTCATATTCTTTAGAAAGAACTTATCAAGTTTTTAAAAGTCAAGTGAAAAGAAAAAATAATTACAAAAAATGATAAAAATTTATTAAGTTTTTATAAGTCAAGTGAAAAGCAAAGGTGATTACAAAATCATATTGTGTACATAATATGATTTTGTGTATTGAGATGTGATCTCATTTTGTACATAATATAAATAGCTACTACCCATATGAGATTGCTTCATTTATATGCATTCAAGGTACGCATTAGGGACTTTACTACATCTTAAAAGGAATAAGACTTAAGATTTTAAAGACTTAGCAATTCATGCACATGATATAAAGCTAATATTATTATAGTTAATCAAAAAATGTTACCAATTCAAGAGCCTAAGAAGAATAAAGAAAAAAAGTGCACAAAGGGCACAAGTCTTCTTTAAATGAAAATAAAAAAGTCATGACAATAAACAAGGCATTGTTTAAGTCCATTATAAAAGGTAAAGTGAAGCAAGAAATAATGGTAACAACTTTAGTGAAAAAGGAGGAAGAAATAATTCATTCAAGGATAGAGAGATGTTAGACAACATTTTAGAAGCTAAACTCATTGATTTTCCTTAGATGAAAAAATAAGAGGAGGCAAATAAGGTGGATGATCCAAAGTACTACATATACTATCAATTGGTCATTAATTCTATTAAACAATGCTTTGTCTTTAAGGACAAAATTATGGAGTTACAAAGAAATGGAGTAGTTTCCTTTAAGAATGAAGCTATAACATTCAATTTGAAAATTAATATAGAGTAAAAAATGGCGTCCATTTATGCGACTTCAATTATGGCATTAAGATCATTTGATATTATAGAGATAACATATAGGTTAATTAAGTACAACAAGCTAATTGAAACTCCTCAAGTTTTTAAGGTTAAAAGCCTATAAGATGATATATAGTTGGAAGAAGGATAGACTTTCATCACTCACGAGAAGTAAGAAAAGGATATCTCAATATTAGATTGGTTTATAATATAATAAGATTTATAAAGAAGACAAGGAGAAGTATAGATCAATAAATAGAAATCTATTATTAATTTCTAAAAATCAAAGTAACCAAGCCCATTCATTTTGAATGAGTTCTTGTTAAGGAGTAGCTAAGAACATAATATTTCGTAGTATTATCACAAAGGTGATGAGTGTGAACCAATTAGGCTTTTATTTTATTCATTTACCATTATTACGTAGATGAATTTCACCTAGATGAATTAGGCTTGAGATTGAATTTCATCTAAAGATTTACTTTAAGTCTCTAACATTGAAGAGTCAACCCATTTGAAAATGTATCATTCCATTTGTCTATCTAAAATGTTAAAGTTACTATTATTCTTCTCTCTGAAAGTTCGTTATTTTAAATTGATGTTCTTGGTTTTTCATAATTGATTTTGTTTATGTAGGAAAATTTTAAGGTGACAGAATAAGCTTCCTAAGATTAAGAAAATCAAATTTCTTTGACAAGTAAAAATTGTTAGCTTCTCCTCTTTCTATTAGTCATAATTATTTCCTTTTTAGATTATAATGCATATTTAGTTAGTATTATTTTTGTCTTTGTTAATATTTCATAATATATTTAAATTTTGTGAAATTTTTGAATGATTCAAGGTTTAATACACTTTATTCCTTTATCTTTCCTCGTATTGATCTTTTAATAACATGTACCATAAGTTTGTAATAGAATTAATTGACTAATGCTACTGTCCTAGCTATTAAATGGTTAGTTTTTGTTTCTAATGAATGTTTTAGGTTATTTTAAGTATAAATAGATTACATATGAATTATGAGAGTGATCTTAGGCATAACAAGAGAGTTAATTTATTCATAACATAACATATATTAAGACTTTGTTTATTGGTTTTATCATGAAAATTACTTTTTTAATTTGTATAATTACTACAATTAGGACAATTTCTTGTATAATTTGAAATAACGAATCTAATTTGGATTATGTGACTAATTAACTATTTCATTTGGTCTTACTAATACACTTAATATTTTTATGAAGTTAATGAATTAAGTATTGTATACATATATACGTAGGTTGTAGTTGTTTATTTAAATGAAATTTCAATATATTACAAACTCCTAGAAAAGTATATTTATCATTCGATGTAGGTGAAATTTAAACATATTTACTGATTTATGTTTAGGATGTTTAAACATTAAATTGCTATTTTATTGGAAACATTTTTATCTTTATTATAGGTGCATAATTGCTTTCTTTCTTTCATGATTTTACACCTTCCTATTTACATGTATAACCTCTCTTTTTTTATGTAGGGGGTTGAGGTGTTTCCTCACTCGTATCGATATTAAGATATTAGCAATTCTACCTTAGGTGAGATACTCTAATGAATGTTATTTCTTTTACTTAGAATCCATATGATCAACATGTCATATGTCCCTAGTTATTTTACTTGTATGAGTGAAATTCCTAGTTCTTTTGTCAAAAAAAGGTCCAAATGTTTAATCTTACGGAAGGTTCCATTTATTTTCCATATGCAATTTCTTCTTGCCCAATCATCTATCTTCACTAGGTCATCTTCATAGCAATTATATTACAATACCTCTTTATAGTTATTATATTGAGCACTATCCTAATATTTCTCCATTAAGATGAATTACAAAAAGGCATACACAACAACTTAATTCCAATATTCATAAAACAATGATTAATTGCATTATTCATCCAATACAACTGCTAATCTTGATCTGTTTGAGTTCTTATATATCTTTAAATGAATATTTTCTCTCATGACTCTTATATGATCATAGTCTATTTTTTCTAACATGAGTTCTATTATTACCATCTTTTTATTTAAATTTGTTACTTGTTAGCAAATTGATAAGAGGATCTCATTAATTTGTATGATTATAATCAAACTTTCGCTAGATATAAAACCTAAAAACTTGGAATATAATTGGTTTGCATAGAACAATGTAAGGTTTATATCACTTAAATACACATCTTACCATAGTTTTTATTTAAATTCAAACTTTCGAAATCAACTTATAGGTGATTAATTCAACCATGATTACTTGAACTTCAATGTGATTAATTCGAACTTATTATTAACATAAGAAATTCATAGGTTTAATAGAGATGATAGTTATTTGCATAATAAACATCTAGGATGATATATAGGCTGGAAACCTGTGATGCAACTCCTATAAGCCTTATCGGTGAAAATTACACGAGCCTAAGAGTCACATCGAGAACTTGCTTTCTCATTCGTATGGTGTAACAATGTCACGTACCATAGTGCTTGTTTAAATTCAAACTTTGGAAATGAACGTGTTCAAATATGAATACTTAAACTTCAATATGATTGCTCGATGTAGTGTTGGATTAATACATGTATGTACTTTTTTTTACTTCTTAATGTCACTTCTTACAGGACATTGGTTGACATATTGTTTTATTTGACTGATATATACTCACATATGTTGTCTATCAATTAAGTCGTCTAACTTCTGTTCATATTTGGAATATTGTTAGATGTATAAATTACAATTCAATTGTAAGGTTATTACGAGTTAGAATATGGTGATTGTCCAATCACTAAGTTGGAATTGGTTATGATTGAGTTTTCTAATTGTGAACTCATATGGTGGGATAGGTTTGTTTCAATTTGGAGGGAAAATGGTTAGAGACTTATAAAAACTTAAGGGATATTCTATAAAGTAAAGATTAAATGTTCTATAAACTTAGGGGAAATAATGGATACTAACTATCAAATCACTTTTTTAAATAACAGTTTTATAGAAATGAGTAATGTTGATAGATATTGGTTGTATATAAGATTAAACCTGATGGTTTCATTAATCCTTAGTTTGTTAAGGGAGTTAAAGCTTTTATTCACTATATATGTTCTCAACCTGCATATATGGATGACCCAAAAATCAGATATCCATGAAAAAAGTGCAAACATATTTGTTTTCTTCCTATTGATGAAGTAAATCTTCATTTGTTAAGAAAATGGTTTGATCCAAATTATTTTGAGCAGACACAACATGGAAAACCATTAATTTATAGCAACTCAAGGTGTATTGAAGTAAACTCGTCAATAAATATGGATAAGTTTAAAAGGGGACTGGATTTAGAACAAGTAATGTGGGCACAACTGAAAATTCTTACATCCAAATGATTTATGATACAACTAGTTATACCTTTCAGGAAAATATAGAAAATCTTAAAGCAGAACCAAACCTACATGCAAAACAATTTTTTGACTTACTACAATCAGCTGACTAAAAATTATGACCAAATCGTGAGACTATGACTCAATTATTTTCAATTGCTCAAATAGTGAACATAAAGTCTAAAGGCATATTTCTGATCGAAGTTTTGATAAATTTCTTGCTCGATATAGTGAATTGTTGTCTCCTAATCATACAATGGTTGATAATTTGTACAATATGATGAAACTTATTAGGGGTCTTGGATTGTCAGTTAAAAAATTGATTATTGCAAATTGGGATGTATGTTGTTTTGGGGAGATGATGTGGAATTATAAGAGTGTAAATTTTGTGGTTAATCTAGGTTCAAACCTAGAAAGCTTACTATGAAATAAAAATTTGTACCTTGGAAGCAGATGTATTATTTCCCGCTTACTTCGGGACTTCAAACACTATATGCCTCTAATGTTACTACATCTCACATGAGCTGACATAATGAATATGAACAGGAAGATGGAATAATGAGCCATTCATTAGATGCACTTGTATGGAAACATTTCACTAACACTCATTATAAGTTTGTAGCTGAAAGTCAAAATGTTAGGTTGGGTTTGTCGATAAATAGATTCCAACTTTTTAGTCAATCCAGCCAACAATATTCATCATGGCCAATCATAATTACTCTTTATAATTTTCCTCCATGGATGTATATGAATAAGGAATATATGTTCTTGATAGTGATTGTGCTAGGGCCTATGAATCCAAAGCATAAAATTGATGTATTCTTACAACCATTGGTATTTGAATTGTGTCATCTTTGGGAATATGGTGTGGAGACATATGATGAGTCTCTTAAACAAATTTTTTGTTGAGAGTAGCTTTGATGTGGACTATTAGTGATTTCTCGGCGTATGCTATGTTGTCTGGATGGAGCACAATAGGAAAATTGGCTTGTCTTTATTATAACAATGATTCTAATGCATTTTATCTTCCAACTGAGGCCAAACACATCTTGGTTGACAGTCACAGGAAATTTCTTCCTCCAGATCATCCATTTAGATGCAATAAACAAAAGTTCATTAAAAATAAGATGGTACAAACGCCTCCTTCCCCTCACAAAGTTGGTGAAGAGATATTGTAGGAAATTGATGAATTAGGGTTGTTAAAAGTTACAAAAGTTAAATAAAGCTGATGAAGTTAATACAAGCATTAGTAAAAACTTTGGTTAGAGAAAACGTAGCATCTTTTGGGATTTGCAATATTGGAAAACTATTTTGATACATCATATTTTAGATGTGATGCATATTGAAAAAAATATTTTTGACAATTTTTTAAATACGATAATGAACATTAAAAAGGAGGATAAAGGACAATGCAAAATCATAAGCTGATTAAACAAAAAAAATTTGTAGAAGAAATGAGTTAGATAAAGATCTTTAAACTAATAAATATCCAAAAGCATGTTACACTTTGGACAAAAAAAAAGAAAATTTTGTGCGAATGGTTGCAAAGTTCAAAGTTTCCTGATGGTTATGTTTCAAACTTGGCAAGGTGTGTGAACATAAGGAAGTACAAATTAGTTGGGATGAAAAGTCATGATTGTCATATGTTTATGCAAAGGCTAATTCCAATTACATTTTGGGGGTTACTATCGAATAAAGTTTAGGAAGCTATAACATAATTAAGTTTGTTTTTCAAAAGCTTAACATCATCTGAAATCAAGTTGGCTGAAATGGAAAAACTAGAAAGGGAAATTCCAGTTTTCTTGTGCAAATTGGAAGGGATTTTTCCTCCAAGCTTCTTTAACTGTATGGAGCATCTATTCGTACATTTAGCACACAAGGATAAACTTGTTGGTCTGGTTTAATATCGATGGATGTATCCGTTTGAGAGGTAATTATAGTTAATATTTAAATAAAAGTTATAACATGTTTTAATCACAGAATTGTAACAACCCTAATTGTAATGTAGGTGTTTGCATCACTTGAAGAAAATTCTTAAAAACAAGGGTAGAATTGAAGGTTCGATATGTAATGCTTATTTAGTAGAGTAAGTAAATACATTTTGTTCACATTATTTTGAGTCGCATATGTACACAAGAGAAAGAAAAGTTCTTCGTAATGACGATGAAGGAGGAATGGGTGATGTTGATGGTAACTTAGCCATTTTCACATATCTAAGATGAAAATATAGACGTTCAACAAGAAGAATGTTAACAGTAGAAGAAATAGAGACTGTCTATGGTTACATTTTATCTTGCATTATTGCCTCCTCATATATCTAGTTTCAACTTCTAAATTTGTTATCTTGTTTGTTAAATTTGAAATCTAAGGTTAGGTTTTCTTACAAGTTTAGGGCTTCTAATTTTGATGAATTTATATGGGGATTTGGGTGTTTGGACTATAAATCCTAATCAAACAGGTATTTTGTGATCTCTTGTGTCTAATTTAAGTTTCATATCCTTATATTAACATTTAGAAGCTTGAATTTGACAAACCTCATAGGTAACCTGCTTACTAGTTTGGATTTCTTGTGATATTAATTACTGAGTTATATGGTAATTTTCTGACGTTAGAATAAAATAGCTAATTTTGCTTAATTTTTTATTATCTTATTATTTATTTTATAGAAATTTTATCTATCCTAAGGCGTAGTTGGTTATCAGTCCTCTTTGAGCTTTAAATTTTCTCCTTCTTATGTCGTCTGGATTATGATTTTATTACTTTTCTTTTAAACTAAGAAACAATCAAGATTTTTTATATTTACGTGGTTCATTATTCTTCCTTGAATTGGAAATCCATAAATGGATATACTTTCATTATTATCTTTTATATGTAAGTCGAGTACAATAAAGAAGGTAAATGAGTGTGTATGAACGAACTTGCTTATGCATAAATTTTAATAGTCTTTCGCTTTTAGTGGGTAAAGAGTAGTTAGGTACATATAAAATTTTAGTAATTTGTTCCAACTTAGATTATTTATTATTTTCATATTGTTGTTTATCCCTATTAGTTCATTTTAATTTTTAAGCTCCAATCATTGTTACTTTTCTCAAGTAATCTTACCATCATTTACGACTTTATTATGCTTTTTTGGATAAGCTTGTGTTGGGTGTTAAGGTAGGAGTGGTTGCTTTGACTTCTTATGGAAGCATTAGGGCTAGTCCTTTGGTGAGTTTTGGAGCTAAGTGTAGCGCCCCATTTTAGGGGTTAGAATATTAAAGAAATTTAGTACGTGTGCATAGCATTCAGCATGCATTCATGACATTTTTCGGGTAATTTTGGATTATTTCGGACTGTATTAAATATGATTTGGTAATTTTGGTTCACTTCGAATATTTTAAAAATTTTTGGCGAATTATTTTTTGAGTAGAAAATTTATTTGGAGAGTTATTTTATTATTTCAGAATTTTGGTAAATTTTAGGAATTTTCGAAAAATTTTGGGTATTTTAAATTAAGGATTAATAAAATAAACTAAGAGACCTATTAACATTTGACAATTGGCTTATAGCTATCGAGACAATTGTAAAACATGCACACCTACACGCAACACTCACGT
>JANKYE010000004.1:12218373-12233644 GCA_032467995.1 Erythroxylum dillonii | reverse complement strand
AGCAATTATTTAAATATGCAAAGCATAAAACGTACTAAATTTTCTTATTATTCTAACCCCTAAAACGGGGCGTTACACTATCAATATGTTGGATGAGTGGAGACTTAACACACTAATTCCTCTTTAAAAAAGCAAAAGGGTCATTCAAATTTGTAACAACTATAGAGGCATCAAACTACTCAATCATACCATGAAGTTATAAGAGAGGGAGACTAAGAAGAGAGTGAGGAAGGATGCACTTATCTCAGAAAACCAATTTGGTTTTTTACCGAGGAGGTCCATGACAGAAGTCATATATCTCCTTAGACATTGAATGGCATATTATAGGGACAAACAGAGGTATCTACATAAGATTTTCATTGATTTAATGAAGGCTTGTGACATGGTACCTAAGAAAGTCACGTGGAGGTATTTAAAAGCTAAAGGAGTTCATGTTGCTTATATCTAGGGTTTTAAGCATATGTATGAAGGCTTTAAGACTAGAGTAAGAATGATAGGATAGGATATAAAGCATTTTTCTTTCGATATCGGACCATACCAAGGATCTTCGTTAAGCTCCTTCCTATTTATGGTAGTTATTGATGAGCTTACTAAGAATATTCAAATGGATTTACCTTGGTATATGTTGTTTACTGATGATATTCTTTTAATAGATGAAATAAAATATTGTTAATGTTAAAATAGAACTTTGGAGGGATAGGTTAGAGTCAAAGTGCTTTAAATTGAGCAGGACTAAGAATGAGTACTTAAAGTGAAACTTTTTGGGTCATAGGGTGCATCTGATTTAGAAATCAAGATTGAAACAGAATTTATACCATAGGAAAGTTGTTTTTAAATACCTTGGATCCATTATCCAATGCAGTAGGGAGATAGAGAACGGTATCAAATCAAGATGGCTTAAATGGAGGGGCACCTCAGGGGTTTTATATAATAAGAAGATACTACTCAAGTTAAAAAGTAAATTCTATCGTTTAACAATTAGGTCGGTTATACTCTATAGGGTAGATTATTAGTTCATCAAATAGGTGCATAGTCATAAGTTAATGATGGCGGAGATAAGGATGCTTCATTAGATTTGCAACCTTATAAAAAAAGATAGGGTCAAGAATATAGTAATAAGAGACAACTTATGGATGACTAACATGTTGAAATCCAATCGTGATCAAATCACGAGTGCAACAAAAATTTTTTTTATATATAGACAATGATTATAAATTATAATTCTAATTTACAATTAGAATAAGATAAATTAAAAATCCTTTTAATTTATCTTTAATTCTCCAATTGAACAATTTATAATCATAGTTTAAGATTGATATCTAACAACATGTCATAACTACCTAAATATCAAGGATATCAAAGTGGTTGACTTAGTCTGTTCATACATGGTTATGATGTATAATTTAATCATTTCATTATCTAATATTTCAATTAGACAGAGTATGGATATAGTATGTACTCTTTTCATCCAATCATGCGCTAATTAGGGATTGATTTATAATTGAAATTTAAAAACATCTTTTCAAATGTTAATTCATTCTGATAAGAGAATTTTATAAATCACTACTAATCAAGAATAATAAAACATGCTCTCTAATTACTTTAAAGTGACAAATTCTTTATTAACTTACTTAACTATCTTCGTATGGTTTATATTGCATCCAAGTATTACTGACTAAATTATCCTAAGACGATTCATAAGTAGCATAAAACACACAGTAATTCCCATATGAGATACCTTGGTCATCTCAAGTCTAAGGATCAATTATACAACCATCATTACGAGGAAATCCACAAACACATAAATAATATTCCATTTGGGATTCTCATAGATGGGTCAGTTCAGTGACTTATTCTCTAATAATTATCCACACATTATTTTATGTATCTCAGTACATTAATTTATGAGATCAATTACTTTATTCAAAAGAAAGAAACATAATGTGTGCTAGTTTTACCATTTTAACAATATCCCACCTTGATGAAACTACAATTAGGAACATTTAAGAACAATACGTAAATGTAATTGAATTTTACAATTATGATCTTGTCATAATTTAATTACATTGTAATTATTCTAGAGATTTTACCTTTAGTATTAAAACAACAGATGTAATTAAATTAAACACAAAGATAAAGAAAGTCATTTCATTAATTAAAGAATAATGTCATACATCAAGTTGTATCCAATTGATTGGCTGCAACAACATAAACTAACATAAAATTGATAGCAAATTAAGGGAGACAATGCTTTGGTAGTTTGGACATGTTAAGAAGTGACATCCTAATGCCCAAGTGAGAAGATGCAGGAAAATTATACTTTGAGTCTATAACAGAAGAAACGGAAGACTCAAGAATAATTGAGGAGAGGTGATCAAGAATGATATGAACCTATTAGAGCTTACTGAGGATATAACCCTCAATGGAAAGCTTTAGCAAACTAGAATATGTGTAGAGGACTCTACATAAAGAGGTACTTCTCTTTTCATAAACCTTTTGAACTTTTTCTTTTGATTCATATGACTTTTATTAGCATTAATACCTTTTTTGTCGCACTGTTTATTTAATTATTTAATTTCTTCATTTTGTATTTTTCTTTTTTAATTACTTGTTTATTTTATTTACTTATTTGTTTTCTTTCTCGTATATTTATTTACTTTATCTTTATTTATTTTATTTTATGAAGTCATTTGTTTATGTATTTTAAACTTTTTTAATTTTAGTGTGTCTATTAGAAGCAACCTTTGTACTAACTAGAGTAAAACGGTGTATATTTAGACCTCTCCAGATCTTATGTCTCAATGAGATTTTTCCTGGATTGTTGTTGATTATTCGAGTGCAGTAGAAGAAGTTAATACAAATATTTTGAATAGAAGCATGGTTTACGAGTCTTTAGATAGTGTTAAAGAGTATATAACTTTTGACAATGATTCACAAATATAATTTTAATTTTTAATATTATTCTAAATTTTTATATTGAATTCAATTAGTTTGAATTATTACATTTGATCTATTATATATTAATAGTCAATAGGTTTATTTTTATTTTAATAACACATTATATTTTTATTTATTTTTAGTTTTACTTTTTTATCGATTAAACCTTAAACATTATTTTGGTACGTTCAAAGTTCATTCCATATTTAAAATGTTCAATAAAAGAGTTAATATAGATGATGAGATGATCACGGTGATAAATCATCCTCTGACAGAACAGTAAAAAGTGAAAACTAATAAGGACAAAAAATTTGACGGTGGAAACAAAAGTGAAGCACTCGGCAAGCCAAACTCTTCGAGGAAACGAGGACTAACCAGTCCTCCAAGTTCCGGCCCGTAAGTATCTTATGAGCACCAACTACAACGAAATGAATTTCATTGAAGCGACTCTGCTAAATTTGCGGACGTGATGGATCTAAAATCTCTTATCAGGAGACGCTTATCCCCCGCAAGTCTTCCACATCAACTGCTCTCACAGTCGCAGCTCTCCCCATCTCAATCCAAGAGATTCGGATCCGATACAATGACAATAACCAAGATCTTACTTGCTTCTGTTGTTGCTCTTCCCATCTTGTTCGTCTTCGCCGTCATCATCAGGATCTCGCCGTCTGATCGCACATTGGGGTTCGCTGACGCCAGAGTTCTCGAAGACAGGGCTCAACTCAACTCGACCCGATTGGGACTAGGTGGGGTTTGTGGATCAGTTTTTTAACTTCACTGCATGTTGACGTTTTCAGTAAATGTATTCAACTTAAACGTGTTTTCTTCGCTGTTCATCTGCCTTTTTATGACTCGGTAATGCAATTTCGTTGACGGGTTTAGGATTTTTGTTTCAAAGTAGTAATATCTCTGGATTTTGGAGTGTGTGCTTTTGGAGTGTGTTAGCTAATGTCTGACGGACTTGGCTCCATTCAGGAGGTTTAGTGTTAGCGTGGAAAAAGATCTACTTCATAGTTATGATTTTTGCCTTCTCATGTCTTCAATATTTGCTTTCTTATACAAGGAGGTTTTAAGATCATTCCCTGCTATTGACGACTAGAAAAAAACTTGTTTGCTACCGATGCTCTGACTATGCTGCCTTGTCTGAGTTTTAGAGAAACAACTATGTTTACGCAATTGAAATAATTCACTATTTGTGGGAAACATGTGTTCATCATGATCATGTCCAATATCGGTTGTCTGGCTGTGTCATCTTGTCTAAGTTTCGAGAGGAACAATCATGTTTTTGCAACTTTACAAACGGATACTTTTTTGATGAATATTAAAGAAATGGAACTAATTTACTTTCTCTATACTATAGATTCATCAGGTACTTTCTCTCATTCTACTGAGAAGTCAAATGACAAACTGCTTGGTGGACTTCTCACATCTGGATTTGATGAAACTGCTTGTGCCAGTAGGTACCAGTCCTTTCTATATCGCAAGATTTCAGCTTATAAGCCTTCCCCATATCTTGTTTCCAGGCTCCGAAATTATGAAGATCTCCATAAGCGCTGCGGCCCAGGGACTCAGGCTTATAAGTCAGCTCTTGAAAAAATTCAATCTGGTCATAAACTTGGTTCCATGGACTGTAAATACGTTGTGTGGATATCTTATAGTGGGTTGGGAAACAGGATACTGGCACTAGCTTCAACATTTCTCTACACTCTACTCACAAACAGAGTCCTACTAGTTGACCGGGGAAATGATATGGAGGACTTATTTTGTGAGCCATTTCCAGAGAATTCATGGTTACTGCCCACCAATTTCCCTTTAATTGGTCAGTTTAACAGCTTTGATCAAAAGTCTCCTCATTGTTATGGGAGCATGCTGAAGAACAATGTTGTGGACACATCAACAGAATCAGTACCCTCGTACCTATACCTCCATCTAGTTCACGATTATGGTGATCATGATAAGCTCTTCTTCTGTGATGATGATCAATCTCATCTTGCAAAAGTCCCCTGGTTGATTGTGAAAACAGATAACTACTTTGTTCCATCTATTTTCTTAATGCCATCTTTTGAGGAAGAATTGAGCAAATTATTCCCTGAGAAAGGAACAGTTTTCCACCATCTGGGTCGGTATCTTTTCCATCCGACAAATCATGTGTGGGGGCTAATCACTAGATATTATCAAACTTACTTATCCAAGGCAGATGAGAGCCTTGGTCTCCAAATAAGAGTGTTTGATACAAGACCCGGTCCCTTAAAACATGTTATGGATCAAATTTTGGCTTGCACTCTGAAGCAGAAGTTATTGCCAGAAGTAGATATGCAAGATTCCTTTGTTATGCCAACTGAGAACCCAAAATTGAAAGCTGTTCTTGTGACATCTTTAAATTCAGGTTATTCCGAGAACCTGAGGAACATGTACTGGGAATACCCTGCTATGACAGGGGAAGTCGTTGGGGTTTATCAGCCAAGCCATGAAGAGTATCAACAGTCAGAGAAGCAGATGCACAACAGAAGGGCGTGGGCAGAAATGTACCTCCTCAGTCTGACTGATGGGTTGGTCACTAGTTCATGGTCAACCTTTGGTTATGTTGCCCAAGGTCTTGGAGGTTTGAAGCCATGGATCCTTGTCAAGCCAGAGAATGACACAACCCCTGATCCTCCTTGTCGCCCAGCCATGTCTGTGGAGCCATGCTTTCATGCTCCTCCTTTCTATGATTGCAAGACGAAGAGAGGAATTGATACAGGTGCACTTGTTCCGCATGTGAGACATTGTGAGGACATGAGCTGGGGTCTTAAGGTTGTTGATGGGTATGATGAGTTATAGTCATAGTTTGTAGGTGTACCATATAAGTTGTGCTCCTCAAGGTCCGTTAGCATGTACTCGCAAATTTTTTAATGTAATGTTGTACTAGGCTTAGGTGCAAATGTTGTTTGCGGAGTTTGGCATTGCATGAGTTCAGTCTATTTTAATGATGCTCAACAAATATACTGCCCATGCCAATAGAAGAAACATATAAAAAACGACAGCAATGCTCCTGTACCCAAGTATTATGGCATTAAAATGCCAAGTTGGTGTAGTATCTTTTCTTTTTTCCTCCCTTTCCTTTTGGCTTATTTCCATCTTCATTGATCAAAGTAGCAAGAATCTTGAGTTGAAAAACTATTGACATCTGGGCGAACATGGACATTAGCAGAAGAAAAGAAAATTTTAGTGCCTCTGTTTTAGTTTTCCATATCCTGCAGTATATCTAATTCCACTTATGAATAATTGGTGCAAGGATCAAGCATATACACCAGTCATCCCGTAGCTTGCAGCTTGGCTGTATTCCAAGAAAGTAGTAACACACACATTCGGTCAAATCAAATGCCCTTTGTTATTGTTGCCGTATAACATGGTAAAGGCTCATGACATGTTGGTGGGCAAACCATTCTCTGATCTCAATAACTTCATTCGTTATCCTTTAAAACTGGAAAAGAAGCAAAGACTGCAAGATAAAGAGTGAAAAAGTTCTATCTGTTCCCAGTTATAAAAGAGTTTAAACATATGCTGTTGCTGCTCCGCTCATGGTTCCAAGATTTGGTTGGTCGTCCAGAGAGGGAGTTGCATCAATTCTTTATCCCTTCACACAAGATTATGTGGTAACCATGTCTGCATCAAAGTATAGTAGCAATTAGAATGCTGCATTAAGTAAACAAGATATAACAAATTGTATCTGGAATTCTACACCTGTGAGAGTCCACTAGGGACAAAATCGATGAGCTAGTGTCAGTATCATCATGATATTACTATTCTATCTACAGATCATTATCATCATGATATTACTATTCTATCTACAGATTAGGAAGTTGTAAGATGTACATTATTTGTTCGAAAAGATGGAAGCAGAAGCAATGCACTTTATGACTCCCTCTAAAATCAGACATTGCAAGTCACTGTTTACAGGATCCCTTTTTTGGAAAATAGAATATGCTATGCTAAATCGACCCTATGATTATTTATGAACCATTGACTATGAATATGAAAACCGTAACCCTAATAATTCCTGCTCGTTTCAAATAGAAATTTTCAGCAGAGGATGAAAATTAAATTGCCGCTATATATCAAATTCACAAGCTTTTTCCTTTTTCATGCTCTGGCACTACTTGCCTTCCTTCAGTGGATAAGAAACTGTTTTTCCTATGTCTAATTCGATCAAATATCAACCATGAATGTGATACGTTCCCGAACAAGGTATGGGAAACATGTATATTTTCTTGTATTGCTACTTTAGCATAATGACAATGATAACTGGTTTTCGAGGACTAGTACCTCCAGCCTATGGCTCAAACGTTCGTCAATAAATGCAATATTCTCTCTCTTCCTGCCTATTGCTTATATATATTAAGAATCTGTGATTGGTAACAGATTCGGTTAGCTAACAACCTAATGATTGGTTGTCAGCACCACTAACTAACTAATAGAATATTGAATTTAGTAGTCAATTCTGCCCCTCTACTCCCTCACTCCACTGCCTTCTTTTTATTTTTTCCTAACATAAACTTGAGTTATCTTTGATCTATCATTACTCCACCCCCCTCCCCATCAACTTCAACTTGTCCTCAAGGTGAAAGTCTAGAAATCGAACTTTCATATCTTCATACAGCTCCCATGTAGCCTCAGAAACTAGTTGATCGATCCATTGTATAAGCACTTCCAAATTTGAGCTAGTAGTGATGTTTTGAATGACCAAGAGTGCAGCTGGATAAACTGGGGTAGCTTTAGGAACTAATAAGTGGTCTGGTATACTTATGACTGAAGCAACAGTACCCAAGACCTTTCTAAGCTGGGAGACATGAAAAAAAGAGTGAATTCTAGCTGTCGGAGGTAACTTTAACTGATATGCAACTGGTCCAATGCGTTGTAGAATCTCAAAGGGACTGAAATAGTGTGGAGCCAACGTATTATTACTCCTGGTTTACACAAAATGTTGGCGATAAGGTGCCAGCTTGACAAATACCTTATCCCTCACCTGAAATTCCACATCTCTTCTTTTCCTATCTGCTGTCAACTTCATCCTTTGCTGCGCTATCATCAAATGTTGACGTAACTCAGTTAAGTTGTGGTCTCTTTCTTGCAGTGGTGTATTAATGGTATCTGAAAAATCGAAGGGAGTTAATTATTTTGCAAACTTATTTGGCATCAACAAAATAAAAACAAGCAAAACCAAAATAATAAAAACACTAGAAATTTAATAATGCAGTTCGGCACATCTTGCCAACGTCTGCGGGCCCTCACCTGACTTAATCACTTTCACCGAAGTATAATAGTTTTACTCAAGGCTTTACTGAGCCGACACCACTCAACCCTTAGCACTATCTCTCAACCTCACTTTCCGTGAAAGAATTTCACACCCAACAGTGCGACCGCCTCGTACTAGCCTCAACAGAAGATTTTCTCAAGAGTAGTTAATAATAAAGATAATTAAATAAACAACTCAAGTGATTAAAATAATAAAGAGAAAAAAACTAAATACATTTGAGATAGACAAGAACAACTTCTCGATGAGTTCCGCTCTACCAAAATAGATTTGGAAGTTGTTGCAACAACAATGGGCCAATCATGACAATACATCAAAGAAAACGCAGCACAAAACCATTAAGCCTAAGTGATGTAATTCACATAAATTCCTGCACAAAGATAACCAGCTGATTCTTACAATTCCTTCAGCCATATATATGGAGACATGCTCAATTAACGCCTTTGCAAGACACCCACGCATACACCAAAACTCCAATCACAACATGTCGATCAATTCTTCAACATCTTATGCACTCCACCTTGGAAGATAAATTTAGTTTGTTAGCTTTTCTTCACCCACGGTAACAACATACACACTGCACATCTCCTTGGTTTCCGCACTTCACTTTAACAATCACTGCACCTTATATATAAAACCCACACGCTAAACTTAAAAACCAACGTGAGCTATGATTTTCTAAGTGAGTCATTAATGCCCACTACACACTGCACAGTTTTCAATCCAAAGACGCACATCAATTTTCTCAAATCGAAGAACCTGTGCAACACTAATCCCACATCCTCAACTCATTACACCGTATGTTGTCCCCACACACTTCACTTCTATGACACACACTCACATAAATAGATATCAACAACGTGAGCTACAAGATGGAGCAAACACCCAAAAAGCAAGGACAATGCTAGAGACACACACGTAGTGTATTTCTCAATAAAGAATTAACGCACACCATCGCTCAATCTTATTGCAAGACAACTTCCTTTATCATATATTGCGTAAGCACTTGGATTTTTTTACCAAAACCAAGAGATCTACTCACATATATTGGATAGACTTGAATATTGCATTGAAAATAGGATTCATATATTGGATAGAATTGTAGCAACACATATCTTCTCAATTTCCATCATAGATGCAATCTTCAATCTATATAATAATTTTAATTATCTTATATGTCCAATTTAAAATGCCAAAATTAAATAAAGAATATATAAAATACATTATAACGATCTCTCCCTTTTTGGCATTGTTTGTCACAAATATGAAACTCCCCCTAAACAACATAATTGGACATATAACCATCAAATACACAATCTATATGGCAAATACTCCCCCTTAATCAAACATCAACATCACAATTATCCAATCATCCAAATTTTCCCCCTTGGGACAAAAAGATGCTAAAAAATATGACGAATAGTCACACATATACTTTAATATCTCCCCCTGAATGGAACATTCACCATAAACAATATGATGTCTTCCCCTTGAGATAAAATAGTATCAAAATGCATAATCAAAATAATCAACCATAGATGCAGTGGAAGAATCATAAGCACGCCAATATGATAATTTACCACCATTCAAAACACTGAGAGATATGCCCAAAAGAGAGAGAGATACTCGAGAGAGATCCATACCGATTAGAGAGCTGAAGAGTCTTCAATAGAGCCAAATAGAAGTCACTAAGTAAACTACTAAAAAGATGAGATGACGATAGTAACATAAAACTAAAGAACAAAAAAAACAAATCTTTTCTTTTCTTTTTCTTTTTCTTTTTTTTTTTTATTTTATTTTTAACATCACAAAAAAATACTTCAAAAATGTAAAGCACACTGCCCTTCTGCCCCTCGAAGAATCTCAAACCTAGTATTTTTCTTTGGCTCGAATGAAGATGTATAACATGAGTAACCTACAAGTTCTCGATAATCAACCCTTTTTCTTTCTCTTGTTTTTTCTTCTTTCGCTCACATCTCCAATAACATTTTCTGTTGGATGATTTCTTTGAAATCGAGATGAAATACCTCGGTCCAAATCAACTTGTATTGTTTTGGTTGATTCATCACCTAAAGTAACTGAAGGTTCTTCAGTTTCTGCAGTTACTTCCTTAGCAGTAACTAATTGTAAACCACTTTCTGCAGCTGCTCCATCTGTAGTAACTAGCTACAAGTCACTTTTTGTAGTTGCTTCATTTACAGTAACTAACTGCAAATCTGGGCATTCTCTTATTTTTCCTTCACTACGTTTTTGTGGTTGTACTTGACCCTTTCAATTCCAAGCTTACTTCGATACCATGGGATATTGCTGGAAATTTAATGAAGAGTGTCTAGATTTTCAGTTTTGACCCTTTTGAAACATCATTTGTAGAACTGATAACATCTTGGCCTTATATATTCAATGACTCCATAAAAGTGACATGTGGGTATAAATTTTCGATTCTTTCTTGATGTTTCTTCTTCTCGAACAGATTTGGATATATTATCTTTCTTCTCATTCACTTTAGAACACTCACCCTTATAGACAATGCCTTGAAGATCCCCTTTAACTTTACTAATTTTCAACAATTTTTCTAGCTTTTCGGTACCTCCATTGAACTTTCTCAATCCCTTTTCGGTATTTACTAATTTCATTCTAGCTTCACTAAGCTCATCTGACGTCAACATCAACTTCTTTTCTAACTCTTGTATGCTGTTCTTCATGGAAAGATTCTCTTCCTTCAATCTTTCATTCTTTCTACACGTTTTCACCCACTTTTCATATATAGCCTTGTAATCCTCACAACTATTCCCTTTTTTTATCATTTAGCCACTTCCATCACTGTCATAATCTGATAATAGGTCTTGAAATAAGTTGTTTTCAAAATTATTCAATTTTCTCTCTTTTCTGATTTCAGTTACTTCTTTCTCAGTTACTGTTAAGCAAGTAACTGAACTTTTGCTATGCAAAACAACCAACGCAGCACTATTAGTTATTTCTTCTTCGCTACCATATTCACTCTTGGAATCATTCTCAATCCAGGTGCTTGTGAAAGACTTTCCTTTTCTCTTCTTCAAAGTATTAGCACATTCAGATTCAACGTGTCCGAAACCTTGACATTCATGACACTGGATTCTCCTTGCCTCCCGTTCATCCTTTTGTGTCTTGACTAGTTGTCTTGAATTATTACTCGATGAACTTCCGCCATATTGTCTAAAATCGGGTTTGTCCTTCTTCATTCTTTTCAGCCATTTACCAAAATTTCGTGTGTGTAATACCAAGTCTTCGTTTTCATTTGATTCGTCTTCCACATCATTCACACTTTTTCTAGTTTTCACCTATAGTGCCTCTCTTGTAGCCATGTTCGCAAAACTAGAATATGCACCAACTTGCTACCAAGTTCTGAATCGGTGACCTTTCTCTGATACCAATTGAAAAATCGAAGGGGGTTAATTATTTTGCAAACTTTCCGCAAACTTATTTGGCACCAACAAAATAAAAACAAGTAAAATTGAAATAATAAAAACACCAGAAATTTGGTAACGTAGTTCGACACACCTTGCCTACGTCTACGGGGCCCTCACCCAACTTAATCACTTTTACCGAAGTACAATAGTTTTACCCAAGGCATTACTGAGTCGACACTACTCAACCCTTAATACTATCTCTCAACCTCACTTCCCGTGAAAGAATTTCACACTCAATAGTACGACCACCTCGTACTAACCTCAACAGAGGATTTTCTCAATCAACCCAATAGTACGACCGCCTCGTACTAACCTAAACAGAAGATTTTCTCAACAGTATTTAATAATAAAGATAATTAAGTAAACAACTCAAGTGATTAAAATAATAAAGAGTAAAAACTAAATATACTTGAGATAGACAAGAAAAATTTCTCGATGAGTTCTGCTCCACTAAAATAGATCTAGAAGTTGTCGCAACAACAATAGGTCAATCACGACAACACATCAAAGAAAACACAGCATAAAACCATTCAGCCCAAGTGATGTAATCCACATAAATTCCAGCACAAAGATAACCAACTGATTCTTACAATTCCTTCAGCCATATATATGGAGACATGCTCAATTAACCTCAATAGAGGATTTTCTCAATCAACCCAATAGTACGACCGCCTCGTACTAACCTAAACAGAGGATTTTCTCAACAGTATTTAATAATAAAGATAATTAAGTAAACAACTCAAGTGATTAAAATAATAAAGAGTAAAAACTAAATATACTTGAGATAGACAAGAAAAATTTCTCGATGAGTTCTGCTCCACTAAAATAGATCTAGAAGTTGTCGCAACAACAATAGGTCAATCACGACAACACATCAAAGAAAACACAGCATAAAACCATTCAGCCCAAGTGATGTAATCTACATAAATTCCAGCACAAAGATAACCAGCTGATTCTTACAATTCCTTCAGCCATATATATGGAGACATGCTCAATTAACGCCTTTGCAAGACACCCACGCATACACCAAAACTCCAATCACAGCATGTCGATCAATTCTTCAACATCTTACGCACTCCACCTTGGAAGATAAATTTAGTTGGTTAGCTTTTCTTCACCCACGGCAACAACATACACACTGCACATCTCCTTGGTTTCCGCACTTCACTTTAACAACCACTGCACCTTATATATAAAACCCACACACTAAACTCAAAAACCAACGTGAGCTATGATTTTCTAAGTAAGTCATTAATACCCACTACACACTGCACAGCTTTCAATCCAAAGATGCACTTCAATTTTCTCAAATCAAAGAACTTGTGCAACACTAATCTCGCATCCTCAACTCACTACACCGTATGTTGTCCCCACACACTTCACTTCTATGACACACACTCACATCAATAGATATCAACAATGTGAGCCACAAGATGGAGCAAACACCCAAAGAGCAAAGACAATGCTAGAGACACATACGCAGTGTATTTCCCAATAAAGAATTAACGCACACTCAATCTTATTGCAAGACAACTTCCTTTATCATATATTGCGTAAAAACTTGGATGTTTTATCAAAACCAAGAGATCTACTCACATATATTGGATAAACTTGAATGTTGCATTGAAAAGAGGATTCATATATTGGATAGAATTGTAGCAACACATATTCTCAATTTCCATAATAGATGCAATCTTTAATCCATATAATAATTTCAATTATCTTATATGTTCAATTTAAAATGTCAAAATTAAATAAAGAATATATAAAATATATTCTACCAGTATCTATAGCAGAAAATTGGATTCTGTATTTAGTGGGAGTGGAGGATCTCGTCCATAGAGGACCTTGATGGCGTAGTGCCCAGAACTGAATGAAAAGATGTATTGTAGCAATATTTTGCCTTGCTTTTCACATAAGATGTGTCTTTCTAGAACACAATTTCATACCAACTTAAGAATGTCAGAAATTAGCAGACCCAATAATTCATGTGAAATGAAGGGACACAATGTCCAGGGCATAAAAGCCTTAGCATAACCATCCCACGCAAAAACTAATTTCATCACAATCTCAGAGGGTATGTTTTCCATTAAAATCACTTTAACCACAATATTTATATTAATTTGTGCCAATTGAAAGTGATTATATGTGTTTTGCATATTGAAATGGGCCCCAATGACCCAAAGTGGATTGTTTTGCAATTGAAAAGGGTTATAAATGAAATTGGACCCAAAGTGACTATTGAAACTGTATTGATGATAATGTATTGAAAACAAGTTTTCTACTGTTAAATTTATTTTGGCCCACATTGGAAATGGATTTCTACATAGAGTAGTTTTTTCAAAAAAAAAAATTATACCGACTTGTAATGGATTGAATGCCCTAGCATGCTACCTTCGCAGACACGGACCCAGATACCAGCGTCGATGTCGGGTTCGGATCTTACGGGAATGAGATGCTACATATGTGGTATCAAAGCCCAGAAGTACAATCTTACATGGGCGTTTTTTGAAATGTGTGTCAAGGTACATGCACAAAGGCATGTTATCGCAGACAGTAGTAACTGATCCCTAGTCGAGCATATGAGTCACACACATTAGCATGGGTCAGTGTTTTAGCTGATAACAATAGTGAGAATAAAGATGAAAGTGATGAATGTTAGGATGTGAGAAAATGGAGGTTATGGATATATATTGACATGAGAATGATATGACAAAGATGTAGCATAATTGTATTGGTGACTCTATTATGGAATATGGCATTACTATTATACTGGGATAATTTGAGGTGTGTAGGAAGGGGTTTACTCAACTTGATACAATGAATATGTGAGTATAAAGAGGTTGGTACATAGGAATAAGCTATGTTATGGAAAAATGAGAGGTAGTGAGTTTAATGAAAGAAATAATGTGAGAATTGGGGATTTAATGAAATGTAATTGATTCTAAGTTATTATGACGTGGAGTAATGCGAGAAGAGGTGAAATTGAGAAGTTTATGGGGATTTCTAATGATACAATGAGTGTAGGAATCTTGAAAGAGACTTAAAAGGAAGGGAGGTTGTGGAAGATAGATGTCCGTTTAACGGACATGAAGGTCCGTTTAACGGACCTTCTCGGGAGGAAGAATACCCCAGGTTGATGTGTGTCCATTTAACGGACATGGAAGTCCGTTTAACGGATGTTCTCGGGTGAAAGGACAGTTTGGTCGAGTCATGTCCGTTTAACGAACATGCGTGTCCGTTTAACGAACATTCACGGGACAACTTTGGGAAAATTACAAATTTTGACTATCTTGGAGACAGAACCTCGCTTGGGCATGCATATGTTTTGTGGATTGATAGAGGGAATCTCAAGATTTAAAGTGTACAAACAAAGTTGGATGAAAACGAAATTTTCTGTGAATTAGAAAGAATGAAATTGGGCTTGAATTGGTTGTCTGATTTTAGTGATACGAGTTCATGCCTTAGTGAGAAAATATGATTATGTATCTATGATTCTGATTTGATTGTGAACTTATGTAGGTATGATGAAATAAGGGAATTTGGAAGATGAGACAATAAATATGGTAAATGACAAAGTTGTCAAGGCTAAGTT